>PVJC01039539.1:0-16202 GCA_004026665.1 Murina feae | reverse complement strand
GCACCGTGCCCTTACCTCCCCCACTGTCTTCATCCATAGATGTAAGATTTTTGTCCAGTCTCTTCCCATACTCCTCATGTCCCCTTCCCCCTGAGAAATATCAGTCCATTCCCTTTCTATGCCCTTACTTATGTTCTATTCACCAGTTTATTCTGTTCATCAGATATTTCTATTGACTTGTTATATTCACTTGTTGATAGATATGTATTTGTTGTCACTTTGTTGTGCATACTTTCTATATTTACCTTTTTCTTCTTCCTCCTCTTCTTAAAGAATGCCCTTCAGCATTTCAAATAATCCTGGTTTGGTAGTGATGTATTCCTTTAGGTTTTTCTTGTCTGGGAAGCTCTTTATCTGACCATCAATTTTACATGATAGCCTTGCTGGGGAG
The DNA here is from genome assembly GCA_004026665.1 of Murina feae. Classification (NCBI taxonomy): domain Eukaryota; kingdom Metazoa; phylum Chordata; class Mammalia; order Chiroptera; family Vespertilionidae; genus Murina; species Murina feae. The sequence continues at coordinate 15,811 of PVJC01039539.1, read as the reverse complement.
AGTAATCTTGGTTGTAGGTTCCTGCTATTCATCACTTTGAATATTTCTTGCCACTCCCTTCTGGCCTGCATGGTTTCTGTTGAGAAATCAGCCGACAGTCGTATGGGTACTCCCTTGTAGGTAACTAACTGCTTTTCTCTTGCTGCTTTTAATATTCTCTCTTTGTCTTTTGCCCTTGGCATTTTAATTATGATGTGTCTTGGTGTGGTCCTCCTTGAGTTCCTTTTGATTGGGGTCCTCTGCGCTTCCTGGACTTGGAATTCTATTTCTTTCACCACGTAGGGGAAGTTTTCTGTCATTATTTCTTCAAATATGTTTTCAATATCTTGCTCTCTCTCTTCTTCTGGCACCCCTATAATTCTGATGTTGGTACGCTTCAAGTTGTCCCAGATGCGCCTTACACTATCTTCACACTTCTGGATTCTTTGTTCTTTTTTCTCTTCCATTTGGGTGCTTTTGCTTTTTCATGTTTCAAATCTTTGACTTGATTATTGCAAACCTCTAGTCTGGTGATGGATCTCTGTATAATATTACTAAGTTTATCGGCGGATTCTAGAAAATTATTGAAAAACCTTAAAAGTGTAGTTCTGAACACTATATCCAGTAGTTTGCTTTCCTCCATTTCTGTCATTTGTGACCTGTTTCTTTGTCTCCGCATTTTGGCTGCTTCCCTGTGTTGATAGAGTGGCTTTCTGTGCTAGGTGTCCTATAGGGCCCAGTGATTCAGCCTCCCCAATCACCTGGGGTGGACACTCTTGTTGTACGACTTTGAAGGCTGGGTGCACAGTCTTGTTGCAGTTATCACTGGGAGGTATCACTGGGAGGAAATGACCTGCAGGCCTTTCTCCTCGTTGTTTGGGGTTTAGAACTTTTGGAGTTCTGTCCCAGCTGCAGTCCCTCAGGCTATGCTGCAGGCAGGCAGGCACACAGCTTGGGTGGGGTTGTAGGTGGGGTGGGGTGGGGTCTCAGAATTGCTGGGGCGGAGCAACCCGCAATGGCTGCCCTTCCGCTGATTCGCAGCCTCTCCCGGACCTGGAGCCTCCAAGCCCTGGGATCTGCGCGCCTCTGAGTCCCCGAATCTCCATGTCAGTGATCTCTGCGAACAGCTCTGCTAGAACGCCACTGATCTTCCACCCCGTTGCCAGACAGCCTGCACCGCGTTCAGTGCGACCCTGGAGTTTATAATCTCCTTCCAAGCCGTGGATCCAGGCACAGCCGCCACCCTTTCACCCACGCCACCGCTTTCGTTCTGAGCCTCTGTACCTCTCAGTTTTGGCACCGGGAGCCTCTACCCAGTCTCAATGCACTCCTTCTCCTGACTTCTAGTTGTAAAGCTTTTCCTCCCTTGGTTCTGGAGGATAGCCTTTCACTGTATAGTTGTATTTCTACAATTTAGTTGTGGAGGCTGCGCATCTAGGTACATACCTCAGGCAGCCATCTTGGTTCTCCCCGTCCTGTGCCCTCTTGCAGTGTGGGACCCTTGGGGGATGTCCACTTGCCAGCGAGGAGCAGGCCTAAGTTATAGTCGACATCCTTAGCACTGCTGAGGCGGGAGATGTCTCCCGCCACTACCGCTGTGTTGGCAGCCATCAGCCTGGCTTGTGGCTGAGGAGAGGTCCCCCTGTGGGAGCGCACGACCACCAGGGGGCAGCTCCTGCATTGAACATCTGCCCCCTGGTGGTCAGTGTGTGTCACAGTGACCAGTCATTCTCAGTTGTTCTGCTGTTAGGGTTAATTTGCATATAACCCTTTTATTATATAGGATGACTAGAGGCCTGGTGCACGAAATTCATGCATTTGGAGTGTTCCTCAGCCCGGCATGTGCCCTCTCGCAGTCCAGGAGCCCTGGGGGGATGTCCATCAGTTGGGTATCCTTAATGCTGCCGTGGAGGTAGGAGAAGCTCCCGCCACTGCCTCTGCATTTGCCCACTTTGAGCCTGGCCTCTGGCTGAGTGGCGCTCCCCCTGTGGGAGTGCACTGACCACCAGGGGGCAGCTCCTGCATTGAGTGTATATGGAGGTGGGTTTTCAATTTAATTCTTTTAATGATGTATCCCAGCATGTGGTTATTTTGTTGTCCCAGCACCTTTGTTAAAGAGGCTATTCTTTCTTCACCAAATGGCCTTGGAGACCTTGTAAAAAAATCAACTGCCATAAATGTGGTTTATTTCTGGAATCTCAATTCTATTTCATTGATCTATATGTCTATCCTTATGCCAGTACCACACTATACTGATTCATAACTTTGCAGTGATTTTTGAAATGCTGTCCAAAAAAAAAAGGCCATTGGAATTTTGATAGGGATTGTCTTATTGAATCTGTAGCTTGCTTTGTGGAATATTGCAATATTAGCGATATAAAATCTTCTAATTCACAAACATTTATTATGCTCTTGGTTAAATTTATTTCTAGGTATTTTATTTTCCAGATATGACTGTAGCTAAAATTGTTTTCTTAAATTTCTTTTGGTTTATTCATTAATGGAGTATAGAAACACAATTGATTTTTGTGTTTTGATCTTGTACCTGCAACTTGTGCTGAATTCATTTATTAGTTCTAATACTTTTTGTGTGGCTTCTATAGGATCCAGACTGCAACCGAGGTATGTGCTCTTGATGGAAATTGAATCTGAGCCCTACCCCTTCAGTCAGAGAGGGTTGATGCTCTAACCACTTAGAAAATTGGCCAGGGCATTCTTTCGAAATGTAATTTCCTCCCTTCCTTTTATTAGGTTTACTTTTTTGGTGAGTCTTCAAGATATTAAGAATGGCAATACTAAACAATTTATTTTAAAAGAAATATAGAATAACACTGTTATTTTCTGAATTGTTAAAAGAGCTACATTATTAATTAGTTTCCTGAAGGAGTTTCCTTAAGCAGACAGAAAGCAAGGTTACTATCTTTAGAGGTTACTATTCTAGAGAAAATATCTATGACAACATCTGCTTCATTACATATACAAAGCATTTCATAAAATATTAAGGAGAAAAGCAAGCTTCATAAATAGTTAAAATTAAACATAAGCTCCTAGAGCTAGCTGTTTCCCTTTAGGAGATGAAAAAAGCATGGAGGCCACAACATGTAGAGTGTCACTATGAATAACCCCAAATGTCTTTCAGAACATGTACAGTTACAATTCAGATATGTGGGGAGAAATGGATTTCCTCCTCAAAAGATAAAGGAATAATGATGTAGAATAACAACCTAAAGTTTCAAAATTCTTTTTGGATTATCAAATCACTGAACTAAGTGGCTTTCAGTATAACAAGAGCAGAATAAACAGCTCTTTGTAACAGAAAAGTACATGGAATAGGTGTGAGCTCTTCTGGTACTTGGAACAAAAGGGCATATCCTCTAGCTATATCATTCTTATTAAATTTTTATTACTACTATTTTCAAACTAAATATAAGAGCATCTCATTTATTTCTTATCCCTGGGGAGCAAGATACTCATATGAACAAATGCAGAGGAAAATAAAAGTTGATTTCTTTATGTCCAAATCAGGTTATACATTTTTAATTCACTTTCTATGAAAATAATATAAGCTAAAGACAGCAACTAGGATAGTAGTAGAGCATGGAAAAATACTGAGGTCACACACTCAGGCAAGCCATATAAACTTCGTGAGTCTGTTTTCCTCTTTATAAAATAAGCACGATAATGCCATTTTCAGAGGATGTGCTAAAAACCACAAAATTGTTAAGTGCTATGTAAGCTATTAGCTGTTTTTTAAGACTATACATTTACCTGTTTTATAAACTAAGGTAGCTTATCTAACCTGACTTATTCTTGAAAAAAGAGATTTTAATGAATTTGGTCAGAGGACAATCTCTCAGACAAATTTAGAATAAATGTAATAAAATAAAAATAAGATACAATTTCTAATAAAATTAGAAATAAAAATGTTACCCCACTACATGCTCACTGAATGGAAACTGGAAAAATTCACTTTTAAATAACTCCTGGATAAATGGGGGTGGGGATGGAGAACACACAACAGGGTTGGAGAGCTGGTAAAAAAAAAGTAAAGGGACTATAAAAGTCCAAATTGGTTGTTACGAAAGTCACGGAGTAAAGTACAGTATAAGGAATATAGTTAATCATATTGTAATAACTAAGTATGATGCCAGCTGGGTACTGGAAATATTGGACAAACACTTTGTAAAGTGTATGACTGTCTAACCACTATGCTGTTCACCTCAAACTAATACAAAATTGAATGTAAACTGTAATTAAAAAATAAAATATATATAAAAAAAGAAACACCAAAAAGCCCTATATATTACAGAATGCAATTAAAGTAGAAAAAGAAATTTTTTGCCTTAAGTTGATTTATTTAAAAATAAGGCTGAAAATATGACTCTAATATAAATAGAAATATATAATATACATTTCCTTAAAAAGGCTTATTTTTAACTCTAATAAACTCTAATAAAGTAGAAAGAAATAATGAATATACAGGCAGAAATTAAGGACACAGAAAACAACACTGAGAAGCAGAACAAAAGCTGGCCCTTAAAAAAAATTAAAAAGACTGGTAAGGCTGATCAAAATAAGAGAGAATGCAAACAATATTAAAAACAAAAAGGGAGACAACTGTAGAAGCAAACAAGTTTATACACAAACTTATGCCATAAAATTTAATAAACGAAACAGACAATTATCTAGAAAAGTATAAGTTACCAAAATGTACAAAAGAAAAAACAGAAAACCTGATTATACCAATAAATATAAACAATTTGATCACTAGTCAAAATCAACCACTCCATAAAAAGGAACAAAGCCAAGATGTTTTAATAGATTTTTTTTTTACTAATATTTTCTTATGGAAAATTTCAAATACACACATTAAAATAAAAAGAATTGTACTAAAACATCCATGTACCCACTACCTAGATTTTTCAATTAACATTTTCCACATTTGCTTTCAGAAAACTATCTACCTATCCATCCATTCTTCTTTCTATATATCAGTCCTTTTATGACTTTTATTGGATCCCGGGGGAGGGAAAATAGTATAGGAAAATAGAAATATGACAGATTTCAAAGCAACAGACTAGTGATCTTTACAGTTCCATATCAACTTAACATTTTAAATGTTTTTCTTAAAACAGAATTAAAAAAATAGTACATGGAAAACAAGAATAAATACAAAAGGAGGTGTTCAAGAAGAAGAATCTGTGGTCCTCTTCTTTCCTATCTTTGGACATTAGCTCGTGAGATGGATACCAACTGCTTTCCAAACAATTTCTTATGGTATTAGCCAATTCCATCTCTCCTTTCTAAAAAAGAATTGAACTGGCTCTTTTATTTATTTTTATTAAAAATTTTTAAATTTATTGATTTTAGAAAGTAAAAGAGAGAGAGAGAAAAATCTCGGTCTGTTGTTCCACCTATTTATTCATGCATTGGTTGATTCTTGTATGTGTCCTGACCAGAGATCAAACTCTTAACACTGGAGGATCAGGTAATGCTCTAACCAATGGAGCAACTCAGCTATGGCTGATCTGTCTGTCTGTCTCTCTCTCTCTTTTTAAAAACTGATCTGTTTCTTTTAAAATAGTAGTTATAAAGTGAATATCTTTTGACAAAGGCATGCATTCAATGAGAAAACATTTACTATGCACTTAATTTATCAGAAAGAAACATTTACTAGTCACAGGAATGATTTATCTTCCAAAGGACAGTTTCTCTTCTGCAAGAAATTTTAATCTGTCAGATCCTAAAGAAAAGCAGTTTCACTTATTTTCTCTGTACACAAGGAAACATGCCAGCAAAGCTGAGGGATCGCAATACTTCTGAGATGGAAAAATTATCAAAGAAGACCGTGCCCTGGCCGGTGTGGCTCAGTTGGTTGAAGTGTTGTCCTGGGTTCAATTTCTGGTCAGAGCATATACCCAGGTTGCTGGTTCAATCCTCAGCTGGGTTGCGGGCGGAAGGTGGCTGGTGACTGTTTCTCTCTCTGCAAATTTTATTTTTTTAACTGATTTTTATTTATTTATTTTTTTTGAAATCTGAATTTTATTTTTTTTAAATTTTGTTTTATTGCTTAAAGTATTACAAAGAGTGTTAAGTAAGTCTCCATTTTTTTCCCCCTGACCTTCCCCCCTCCTCCCCTACCTTTAACTGATTTTAGAGAGAAGAAAGGAGGCTGGTGGTGGGGGTGAGGGCGAGACAAAGGGAGACAGAAAAAGAGAGAGGGAAAGAGGGAGAGAGGGAGAGAGGGAGAAGGAGAGAGGGAGGGAGGGAGGGAGAGAGAGAGAGAGAGAGAGAGAGAGAGAGAGAGAGAATATCAATTGGCTGCCCTGCCCCAACTTGGGTATATGCCCTGACCCAGAATGGAACCCTCTCCCTTTCAGTATATGGGATAAAGCTCCAACCAACTGAGCCACAGTGGCTAGGGTTTGATGCTTCTTTCTCACATCAATGTTTCCGGCCCTCCTCCCTCTCTCCCTCTAAAAATAAATAAAATAAAAAAGAATGACAGCATTTAGATATAAGATTAATTTAAAAAAAGAATATTATAGTATTCATCCTTTATTGATTACTAGGGGCCCGGTGCACAAATATTTGTGCACTCGGGAGGTAACCTCAGCCTGGCCTGTGCCTTCTCACAGTCTGGGACCCCTCTGGGGATGTCCACCTGCTGGCGTGCCTGGTCAGCCTGGGTGAGAGGCTGATGGCTGTCTGCAGGCTGGCCAAGCCCCCCAGTGTGGACCCTCACCCCACTGGGGTGTGGCCAGCCTGGGTGATGGGCTGAGGGCTGTTTTCAGGCTGCCTACAGCCCCTTCAGGTTTTGGGTGCCTACTGGGGTGCCTGGGCAGCCTGGATGAGGAGTTGAGTGGCGTTTTCAGGCTGCCCACAGTCCCTTAAGAATTTGGGTCCCTACTTGGGTACCTGGCCAGCCTGGGTGAGGAGCTGATGGCTGTGTGCAGGCTGGCCAAGCCCCCCAGTGGGGTCCCTCACCCCTTTGGGGTGTGGCCAGCCTGGGTGATGGGCTGAGGGCCACTTTCAGGCTTTCAGGCTGCTCACAGCTCCCATTGACCCAATGTCCCAGCAAGGCTGGCTGGAAGCAGGTTTCTGGGATTTGTTTATCTTCTATAATTGATACACTGTTCCTTTAAGCCGAGGCCTAGGCAGGTAACAAAGCCTCTGTTTGCTTCAGCTCCGTGGCTTCTATAATTGAAAGAATGTTGCCTTAGTAGACTCTAGGCAGGCAGTTTCCTCTATTGCTGGTGCAATGGAAGGCCGCTGTTTGCTTCATCTCCGAGGCTTCTATAATTGAGGCAATGTTGCAAGTATGTTGCCTGGAGCCGAGAGAAGTCCAGGTGGCTGGGAGACAGTTTACTCTTGGTGCAATGGAAGCTGCCTGTTTACTCCAGCTCCATGGTTGCCGGCCTCCATCTTGCATACAGCCACTCTGATCGGCTGGTGGGCGTGACTTAGGTGTCACGTAGAAACAGTCAATTTCAATATTACTCTTTTATTAGATTAGATAAGATGCTTTTCCCCCTTAGTGCCCCTTTATCATTCTTTGCACTGACACATGACCTTGTTTCTTCATATGAATGAATTGAGTGCATTCAATATTTGAGTGGAATACAAATCTTTTTAAACCATTCTTCTCAAAAGCTATGTACACAGCAATGGACTGATGTCTTGAGCTAGACCATATCATCACTTCCTTTTGACTTTTGTGTCAACTCTTCAAGGAGAACAAAATACTCTCTAACTTTATTAGAAGGAATACTGTTTCCAGAAAATTTGTCTTTAAAGCATTCTTCTAATGTCATTGGTACCTTCCTTTAGTTTGTATGTAAAAATATTTTAGATTTTAATATGCATAACATCACATATTGCACTAAAGGTAACTCACCTTGCTAGAGGTTTCTAATAAAAACTGGAATGTGTTCTGCACAGCTTGACATGCTTCTAGCTCAGTCCGGCTGAAGGCTATTAAATAATCCTTCAGGTGATCATACACATTTCCATCCAGAGCCTGTAAAACAGGAATAAACAAAAACAAAAATGATGATAAAGCTCTGACACATAATGCTCACTGTCTACAAGGTTAAGTTCAGTTTAAAATCTATTAATAGTAAATGAACAAAAGATACAAATTATTATGTAAGAGTAAATGTAAGTGAACAATCATTTGGGAAAATGTTGAATCTCTCTAACGAGTAGAAACTAAAAAAGGTAAAATCCAATATTGGTAAAGCCATGGGAAGAGTATAAAACTAGAAGACAAAGTGCTTGGGTTCTGACCTTTGCTCCTTTGCTCATCTGACATTAGCTGTGTCAACAACTGTTGCCCCTTTAGTGGGAAGAGGAGTGGGAGTTAAATGAAATTAAGGACATGAGCCTGACTTTGGTGGTTCAGTGGTTGAGCATCAACCTATGAACCAGGAGGTCATGGTTCGATTCCTGGTCAGGGCACATGCCTGGGTTTCGGGCTTGATCCCTAGTGGGGGATTGTGAGGAGGCAGCTAATCAATGATTCTCTCTCATCATTGATATTTCTATCTCTCTCTCCCCACTCCCTTCCTCTCTGAAATCAATAAAAACGTATGTTAAAAAAAAGTAATAACGGATGTGAAAGGATCCAGGCACAGTGCCTGAAACAGAGTAGACACTCAATAAACATTCATCTCCTCTTTTTTTCCTCAGCCATTATTGGCAGGATTATAAATTAGCATATTCTTCCTATAGAGCAGCCAGAGAGAAGGCAATTTAAATAGTAAAGAAAAAAAGAAAAGAAAAAGAAAAGTGTCTCAATTCCTGTTTTGGAAAAGGAACATTAGTGTAATGTCTATGAAGAATTTTAAACATTTATATTTGTTTAAGCATAGAAAAGGATTCTTTAAACTAAAAAAAGGAGAGGAAAACACCAAATATGTGAGAAATGACTAAGCTGTGATGTATATAATGACTAAAATATATACAGCCACTGAAATAAAAACTATGTAAACTGTATAGATGAAAAAGTATGTATTAAATAACTTTAGGTTAAAGAAAAAGAATAGAATACATACATACTAGCAACAACTATGGGAAAAATATTCAATAATCAAATCTTGCCAATCAATGGAAGCTTTCTTAACAACGGAGGTAAAATCCATATACCATGAAAGTCACCATTTAGACTATTTTAAGTAGTTAAATTCAGTGGTTTTTAGTACATTCACAATATTGTCCAACCATTACTACTATTTAATTTCAAGACATTTGCACCAACCCTCACCCCTCAGGAAAAAACCCATGTCCATTAAGTGGTCACTCCCACTCTTCCTTTCCTCTCTGGCAACCACTAAGCTATTTCCTTATCTCTACACATTTGTCTATTCTGAATGTTTCATGTAATATATGGCCTTTTATGCCTGCCCCTGTCACATAACATAATGTTCTAAAGGTTCACCAATGTACTTCTTTTTATGGCTGAGTAATATCCATTAGATGGAGCCCCATATTTTATTCATTCATTAGTTGGCGAACATGTGGGTTGTTTCCACTTTTTGGCTACTATGGATAATACTGCTATAATCATTTGTGTACAAGTTTTTGTTTCAACACCTGCTTCCAATTTTCTTGAGTGTATACCTAGTGGTGAAATTGCTGGGTTCTATGGTAATTCTGCCAAACTGTTTTCCACCATGGCTATAACAACTAGCAATGTATAAAAGTTCCAATTTCTCCACATCCTCGTCAACACTTATTTTAAAAAATTATTCACACTATCCATTGTAGTTTTAACCTGTATTTCTTCAATAATTAATACTGTTGAACATATTTTCATGTGTTTATTGGCCATTGATATATCAACTTTGGAAAAAAGTCTATTCAAGTCCTTTACTCATTTTTAAATTGGGTTGTTTGGTCTTTTGTTGATGAGTTGTAAGAGTTCTTTATATATTTGAATATTAGTAATATATTTGGACATATGAACTTATTAGATATATGATTTTCTAATATATTCTCCCATTTGGTGAGCTATGTTTTTACTTTCTCAATAATGTCTAATATGCAAAAGTTTTTTATTTTGATGAAGTCTAATTTAGCTATTTTAATTTTGTTACTTGTGTGTTGGTGGCATATCTAGAATCCTAAATCAAAGTTTTAGAGTAAAGAAATTCTTTCTATATCTTGTGTTTGGCTATTTCATTAAACTTTTACTATAAAACTGATTCTAAAAAATATATACAAATTCTGTCCCTGAAACCTTGAGCAATAAAGCTACATGTACATTCTACAGTGCTTAAGCCACTAGGTGGCACCATCAAGCACTTCAAATATAGGTAGAGCAAACTCCTTAAGATTCCTTTCCATGTAGTTAAATCATACCTCCAGAGAGACTCCCAGTGTTAAGTCTGAATAAAAATTCTTGCCTTAGGACATGCTTTTCATGAATTTGCTAAAAAAGAAACATATAACTTCTTTTGATATGAAACTTTTGCCTTAGAAATGCTCATGGTAGGTGGTCATAACCTTGTGTTTGCAGGAAACTACTAGAGTGTTTTATTAAATACTAGGGTCCGGTGCACAAAAATTTGTGCACTCGGGGGGTGGCGGTCCCTCAGCCCAGCTTGTGCCCTCTTGCAGTCTGGGACACCTCGGGGGGGATGTCCACCTGCTGGCATGCCTGGCCAGCCTGAGTGAAGGGCTGAGAGCCATTGTCAGGCTGCCCACAGCCCCTTCAGGGTTCGTGCACTGTGGGGTGGGAAGGCTGGTGAGTGCAGGCCTGGACGTTTCCCACCGGAGGGCCCACGATCGCACATGCCTGGTGGGCCCACACCGCTGAGGGGACACACCTGGCGCAGAGTTGGGTGGCAAGCCAGGGGTGGACGCTGGTGCAGAATCCCTCGGTGGGGCCCTGCTGCTGAGCAAACACACCCGGGGTGGAGCTGGGCAGTGAACTGGCTTTGGATTCTCCGCACTGTGCAGCAGACGCTCCGGCACGCCCTGTGGAGGCCCCTGGGGGGCGGATGAAGGTAGTGGACCCTGGACGGGTGTTCCTGGACACCCTGCGGAGGCCCCCAGGGCAGAGCCAGGCAGTGGATCCAGGACAGGCGTTCCTGGATGTCCCGCAGAGGCCCCCGGGGGGCAAAGCCAGGCAGCAGACCCAGGACAGCTGCTCCTGCACACCCTGCAGAGGCCCCGTGCTCCTGCATGCCCTGGGGAGGCCCCCAAGGGGTGGAGCCAGGCAGTGGACCTGGGACAGGCGCTCCTGGATACTCCTCGGAGGCTCCCGGGGACGGAGCTAGGCAGCAGACCCAGGACAGCTGCTCCTGGACGCCCCGAGGAGGCCCCAGGCCAGACCCCCCCTCCCACTGAGCTGACACACCTGGCACAGCTATGCCAGCCAGCCGTGGAGGCTCCCAGTGCAGAGCAGCCCTGCCAGCCTCCGTCTTGGCTGGGTCAATTTGCATACAGCCGCTCTGATTGGCTGGTGGGCGTGGCTGTGAGCAGAGGCTCAGCCAGCCTAGGCAGGCAGTTGCAACAGAAGCCTTTGGTTTGCTCTAGCTCCATGGCTGTTGGCCTCCATCTTGGCTGGGTTAATTTGCATACATCTGCTCTGATTGGCTGGTGGTAACGGTCAATTTGCATGTTTCTCTTTTATTATATTAGATAGCAAATGGCAATATAGGGTATCATGAGCCCCCACGTCCAGAGTTTCTGATTCAGTAGTGGGGGTGTCACCTGATAATTTGTATTTTCTAACAACTTGCTGCTGGTCTAGAGACCATAATTTGAGAACCACTGGACTAGTCAGTCATTTTGGTTGATTAAGTTGAGTGTCTGTATAGACCTAGCTCCTGGTGACAGTAGGAGCAAAGTGGCTGGAGGCAGATTGGTCTACCATCCTGAGCAGGAGGCAGATCAACTGCTGTTTTCCATGGGAAATCATGCTCTACTTGGGAATGACAGAGGCAGCATGATGCAGCAGGGAAAGAAGTGGAGTTCAGAAGAAGTTGGATGTGAGTTAGAATCCCAGAACTTTCACTTACCTCAGCATCAGCACAGGATATTGTGAAGATTAAGTAAGGTAATGGAAATGGCACAATGTTAGTCTCCCTTCTTGCCTTGCTTAAAATCTTTACTGGATTAGCCACATATTGGTAATTGCTAAAGCTGAGTAATGAGTACATGGGGGTCATTATATAACTCTTTCCACTATAGCATATGTTGGAAATTTTCCACAAAAAAGCAAAAAGGAAAACTGAGTATCAGAGTAGCCGCAAAATTTTTTAAAAAATAACTCCCACTGTAGTTTTTGGAAAAGTCAAAATTCTTTATTTGATATCTAATATCTAAGGCCCCTTAAAATCTAGTCCCAAACTACCCCTCATTAGTACCATCTCTCAGCACTATCTCTGAATTGTACTCTACATCCCAATCACACCAAGACGTTTTAGACAATGACATTCACGTTCATACGTCCAGTTAAGTTACTCTTGACTGAAATGTTTTTCCTTCTCTGCTCTCCCACTAAAATAGCAATAATGATGGCTGAGACAGGCAACTAAGATTTACTAATGGCTTACCATGTTCCAAATGCTTTACAAAACTAACTCAACCAGTTCCTCCATAGTGATTCCATAACCTCCTGCATAATGTATGCATAGTTATTGCAATTTATGGATTGAGTCTTACCCAGGCACAGTGCAGATATCTGGCAGATAGCAGATATGAAAAAAATATGTACAGAATAAATGGTTTATGCTAGAACTTAATACAGTAACACATATGTCCTGAATGAGTTACCTCACAGGCAAGCTACACCTAACACATTCCAGGTAAGAGAAAATGTACCGTTAGTCATCACGTACCAGTAAAGGCTTCTCTTGCCTTTAGCAACCCAAGGAAGGCTTAATGCAACTCCATTAGGTGAGCCAAGTGACTGGAAGCCTCTTCAACAGACAGATTAATTTTAAAATGTTTCTTACATCCTATTCAACACCTAGAATTCCCTAAATTTCAATGATCACATTTGCAGGGCTCTTACATGTGAGTTTTTCTGGTGGGTAAGAATAAGCTAGCTGGCGGCTTTCTGGTCTACATGCATTATGGCTAGTGTGCACAAAGCTAAGGCAGGAGGTATGAAAAGTAAGAAACTACTGGATCAAAGCACAGGAAATGGATGATTACCCTACGACTGGCTCCAATCTCCTGCCTCAAGTTAAATGCAATTGTTTGAACCACTTGTGGTGCCTAGAGATGAAGTTCAAAGCAATCCTGGGTAGTACTATCTCAACACAGTTTGTGATTAGAAGGCAGAATGCATAATATTTACATGGACTTTGGCTAAAAAGCCAATAATTAGAAAAGAAGTAGTCCCCCAAAATAGAATGAAACAGTGGGAATCAAAGAAGAGAGCTTGGAAATGCTTTTTATAAACCCCTCATCATATTATCACACAGAGTACTTACTGCTATCACATTACTCAGTACCTGTCTCATCTGGATTACTATAGCAATCTCCGGTTGTACCTCCTGCCCACCCATTTCCACACTGCAGATAGGAGGATGTTTATAAATTGCATATTGGAACCATTTATATACATCTGATTTCCCCAGCAGATGATTAGCTCCTTGAGAGCAGGCAGTACCTGTCTCTTCCCTTTATCCCTAACCTTAGCAGGGAAACCTATAATAAATGATTATTGAACTGAACTGAACTGAGAAAAGTGGGAGCTAAAAAAGCAGGCCCATAACTGTACAAGAAGGAAGGCACGGAAGGGAATTAGAAAATTCATTTTATCTTAATTGGGTCAGCTTTACTTTGGTAAAAAGAATATGTAATTATTCAAGTTGACTCAGATTTTGACCAGACACTAATTTCCCTCCTGACTTTCTTATCTAGATATTAAACTGCCTCTGAGGCTAAACCATTCTCTTCTCCAACTGCTCTTGTGTGTGTTCCTAGCTCAGTGTGCCCACTATCTACTCACCTGACTACCCAGATACTTGGAACTAAAGGTTTACTTTCCCTTTTGCCTTTCCCCCTGACATCCAGTTAATTACTACACTGGGGATCGTGCCTGAAACCCGGGCACATGCCCTTGACCAGAACCAATCCTGGGACCCTTCAGTTCACAGGCTGACACTCTATCCACTGAGTCAAATCAGCTAGGGCAATTACTAAATCTTGATTCTATTTCCTAAATATTGATCAAATCCAACCCCTCCCTGCATCTCCACAGCAACTACCCTCCTGCCATCCCGTCTCATCTGGATTAGTGCAGCCAGCTCAGGTTGCCAACCATTTTTATATTGTGGTTAGGAAGATGTTTCTAAAGTGCATATTTTACTTGACTGCTCAACGATGTTCACTGGTTACCCATTACATTTAAGATAAAGTAAAAAAAAAAATCAATATTTTATGATCTGGACTTGCCTACCTCTTCAACTTCTTCACTCATTGTTCCCATTTTCCTTCCCATTATACTTTCTGTACAATGTACATCCTTTAGTTCCTCCAATATTACTTTTGCCTCTGAGTTTTCACACAGTTTTTTCCTCTTTTTGACTACTTTCTACATTCTCTTTCTTGACTACTCTATATCTTCTCCTTTTTGGTTTAGCTAATTTTTCTCCTAAGATCTTCACTCGATCATTAGCTATTCTGGGCACCCCTTTTGTCTTTTTGCTGTATAACTTCTAATGACAGCATTAATCTTACACTGGTAACGTCAATTTCCTCTCCTTTGGTTTGCTAAATTTCATGAAGGGAGGGATCATGTCTGTCTGTTTACTGTTGTGTTGTCTGTGTTGAGTATAAGGTATGACATACTGGTAGTGCTTAATAAATATTTGCTCTGTTTAACCAATAATATAGCAATCAGAATTCACTTTGTTTTTTTAATTTTTTTTAAAAAAGTGAACAAGCTCACATTCGAGTCCTATGACTGAAAAGTAAGCCTACTGTTATGAACATTGGTAAAGTTTTATAGAAGCTAAAGAAAAAGCTACTCTTGCAAACTTTGTACAATGCAGTTTTGAATATTTTTAGTAGTGACATCTTTTTATATGGAATCCCAAGACATAAAATCTATATGTCTCTGCACACTTTCGCTCTCCTTCTACCAAAAGATCCTGCTCTCTTGACCACAGGGGTGAACTTACAGGCCACACCGGTATACGAGACAGAACTCTGTTACTGGTCAAAGGTGGGCATTTAACCTAAATTAGGTCATCTCTGGGATGTTTGATGAAAGATGAATCCAACATGGCCTATACTTCCCACCAAATGGCTATTCTTCCCAACAAGTAGGGAAGTAGGAAAGACTTAAACCAACTTATAAGAAAACGCAGTGATAAGCAATTTGGCAGAGTGAAGCTGGGAATGAAGTCAGTGGAGAGGGACAGGGAGCATCTTTGGATCGGGTAGTTTCTGAACAAGCACTACATTGTCCTTTTGTGATTTCTTTACCTGAGCCAACAAATTCCCATTTTGCTCAAGCTACTTTGAGTCAAGACTTTGTTATTTGCAATTAAGAGACTCCTTACTAAAGGTTTTGGATGATAACTGCAGCTTACATGAGCCCTACTATCTAAATTATTTCTTATGGACAATTAACTGCAATGAATAAAAATATAACAGCTTGCCTAACTATTACTGCTGGTTCTCTTCAATTAAAAAAAATCTAAGAGCTTAAAGTAGACAATTTTTATTTCAAAACTAAATCACAAACACAATTCAAAAGCGAAATGTATTTCTTATAAAATAAAGTAAGAAGTACTTAAAGCTTACAATAAATGACAGAAATGTCACAACTACAAGGTGGACAAGGATATGCGTACATGTTTATTCA
>PVJC01039538.1:0-16202 GCA_004026665.1 Murina feae | reverse complement strand
GATATTTTTCTTTATTAAATATAAGTTAAAGTCACAAGGTAAGACTAGATGGGGGACTGAAGGTGTGAAAATGAAATGTATTTCCATAAGTGGTAGAATTAAGAATAATAAGAGAAAATCATAGCAACAGAGATTTGCACTCAGTGATAAACAATCTAAGGAAAGAGAGTCTAAAAAGATGATCTTCCCTAGTACTGTGTGACCTTGGGTAAATCACTGAAGCACTCAAGTCTCAGTTTCCTCACCTTAGACATGGCATATGCCTGTGGTTGTAATGCAGCTTAAACAAGTCACTGTATGCAAGCACATAGATTGGTATGGATTCACATCAAGTTCCTCAACATCATCCTTCTCTTTCCCTGGGAGTGTCAGGTGTCTCCTGAGCTGAGACTGGGCTGCCACCCATCAGGGATGCTGATGAAAGACCTCCAAGGATAAATTAGGTAATTAAAATGAATGGCCAGAAATACTGACACCCTACTGTTCTGAGCCCTTAGCCAATTGTCATCATTTCTGTGATAAAGTGACCACAGCTACTGTTTCAAAGTAGCCCCTCAAAAGGGCATCCTGCTGCTTATACATGTTTTAGGAATTTGTGGATAAAATAAAGAACTGACTCAGAGATGACAAACTAACATTACTGAATAGTTTTAAGTAGACACTCAGAAGTTAGTTTAATTACAAGGCAGTATGGAGGGTACTTTTCTCCTGTCATTCTGGGTTTTTATGTTATCCTCTCAGTGGAATGGCTATTCTTTACAATTTTATCTAAGTGCATCCTATTGACTATATTTTAATGTTCTTCTTCTGTATTACCTACTTGATGTTGGTTATTAGTTGAATTTTGTGCACCCAAGTGAATTATGCCTCATACCCTGTATCATTTCCTCACTTGGTGCTTGGCCCACCTTGATTTAATGGAATGCAGTGGCAGTGGTGCCATAGTAGTTCAAGGTCTAGGCCTAAGAAGAGACAGAACCTTCTCCCTAGGTGGTCTTGATAACCCATTATCATGCTGAGAGAAGTTAAAGGTCCATGGGAAGTCCACATGGAGGAGGAACTTGCTTTTTTGTTTGAGCAGACAACCAGCACCAGTTGTAGGCGTGTGCCTTGTAGTGAACCATCTTATAAGATCCAGCATAGGTGACTGTAGATCCATTGGCATCATGTAGATCCAGCACGTCAAACTCAAAGGCTAACACAGCCCAAATAAATGAGCCATGCAGCCTGCACACTGTGAGTTTGACATACCTGACGTAGGTCAAAGAAATTACTTCAGTGAGCCCACTCAAGCAACACAATCATAAAAAATAAGAAAATGGTTGTTTCTTTAAACTGGTAAGTTTTGGAGTTTGAGTTTTATTTTTGGCATGCAATAAATAGGCTAAACTTTCTATTAAAGGATGTATACCAAGCCACTTCTATCCTTCAGCATTGTGTTAGGCCCTGGAATTTTATTCAGGTATGTGAATGTGCGCAGAAAAAGATTACTTTGAAATAAAACTCACGTCAAATTTTGGATAACTATGAAAGCACATACAGAGCAACTGAATCTAAGACTTGAAAACTAAAGGTGCTACTGAGCCCACATTCTGCACTCACCATATACACTTGCAAACATTGTCCTCACAAAATCCATCCTATAGTGTCTCTGCAATATTCTTTTTCTCTTTCTTTCACTAATCCTTCCCATGGTTCTTTTCCCTTCATCTTTTCCTCCTTACAACATTCTAACCTAGGAACCAAATCTCAACCTGAGGCTGTACTAATTCTCTATAAAACAAAACAAAACAAACAAACAAAAAAGACTCTGGCTCAGGACTTATCTGGGTAATGGCATTATTTACCTTTGAAAACCATTGGAACTGGCTGTCATTACCAGTTGACTTTTGGCCTCTGCTGTGGGAGCCAGCCCCTAGCACACTGAGGCACTTTCAGTGACAATGTGCCTTGGTTAAGAGAAATAATCAGAGGTGCTTAAGCAATGCTCATGAGGCTCTTGGCAGACTAATGAAAAAGAATAAGAAAGAGACAAAATAAATGGCTTGACTAAATTAAGTAAAAATTGAAAAAGTGTAGAAGAGAGGACGGAAGGTAAAGTGGGGGAAGAGAGAAATACATATTTTTACCATCTGTTCATTTTAAGATGCTTGTCAGTACCTCCTTAGCAGAACATTTCCTCCCTGGATTTTACTGATATTTCTCCTGTGTTTTTAATTTAAACATTTTCAAATTATTTTTGATAATAGCCAGGGTATTAAATAACATTAAACAAACACAAAGCTACATGTATATTTATTATACATGCCAGGGAACCTACAATTTTATTGAAGAGGCTATATCTATTTATGAAATATTTTAAAAGTAGGACATTTTCACTGAATTAATGGTATCATCGAAGATGTCAATATGAATAAGCCAATAGTATGCTAATAAGCAGCCTAAAAGCCTTGGTCTCAATAAGCCGATGAGACTGGAAGCAAGGAGCCAGGCTGTGCGCTGAGGCTGTGATTCCACCACTGATTGCTCTGGGCCTGCGGGTGGGTCATTTAACCTTGCCTGTCTTCAGATTTCCTATCACCAAAAAGGAAATTAAAACTGGAATTCATTCTCCTGGGTGGCAGCCTTAGAGCCAGAGAGCATCTTATCATCCTATTTATAATTGTAGACTTACAGAATGTTAGAGTTGGATGGGTCTTTAGCCACCTCCAAATTAATACCCTCATTTTACAGATGTTGGTACTGGGGCTCAGCAAGGTGAAGCACCTTGCTCAAGGTCAAGCTTGCTCGTACCTGACTATTAGTCTGAGAGTCCAACATGCTATAACACAGACCTATGCCCCTGCAAGCATCCTTTTCTCTTTTCCTCTTTATGCCCATCAAAACATCTGTGATTAAAGAAAATATTTTATAGCACAGGACCACCTGGATATATGTATATCAATTATGCACTAATGATGAATTCACAAATACTTTAGCTCTTAATGTCAGGCTTGATATTTGCCTAAAGATGAAAGATCAAAGTTGGAACTTCACTTCTATTATCCTGATTGGGGATGAACAGAAAATGCCTTTGCCTGGAAAATTATGTTTGAGCCTATTTTGGAATGTGAATATGTCTTGGCTTCTGATTGCTTCTCCTCGGATTATTTACCACCCCTGGAGAACACCCTCTGTTCAGATGGCAGAAGAGATTGTGATAGCGGAAGCTGAACACAAAACACTCAGTGGTTGACCAATGAACCAGGAGGTCACTGTTCGATTCCTGGTCAGGGCACATGTCCGGGTTGTGGGCTTGAAACCTGGTTTGGGGCATTCAGGAAGCAGCAGATCAATGATTCTCTCTCACCATTGATGTTTCTATCTCTCTCTAACTTTTCCTTCCTCTTTGAAATCAATTAAAACATATTTAAAAAAAAAAAAAGGTCATATGTCACTTCCACACAATCATAGTACAAAAAATTAGCGGGGACTTTCATTTGGATTTATTTTGGTCACATTCTGACTTCTATTTAGCCTCACGATGTTTTGCTAAGAACTTGAGCAGGTAAAAATGGATGTGTTTCCACAATCATGATTTTTTTATTTGCATGTAGGAGAACCAGCACAGATCATTTGGCCTAAAGCCCCAAAGATGCTTTCCTTCTCTTTTCAGTAGAAGACATCACCAACTCAATCTCAGCAATGCTTTCAGGGAGATGGCCATCGGTGCTGCCCCATGAACTCCCGGCTTTGTGTATGGTGGGTGTAAGGCATTTTCTATGATGTATGGAATGAACTGTTTCAAGGTTGTTTTTTTCCTTGATGCCATAATTTTTATATCTCATTTTACCTCTGTAATTAAGACAGGTCTGGTAGGTATTTAAATTAGCCCAGCTTTCATCTCTATCACACATTCATTTCAAAACTTTTATGAATATTTAATAGAGGTTTTATAATTCATGGTGATATGATGAACAGCCTTTTGGCCGTTAAGTCAATTGACAGAAAAAAAAAATCTCTCTTCGGGCAGAAATAATAACGATTCTATTTCTGTTCCTAGATTGGTGATTACACAGTCACCTGTTTTCACATTAAACTTTGATGATAAATTACTCAGCAACCATGATAATATCAGAAGTTTTACTGGTCAGAACAAATTGCCAGTAATTGCTTGCAAGATAAAGAGAAAGCACTGCCTCTCTTTCCCCTACGTTCCCCCAAGGGGGTTGTGGCTGCAACCCTATAATTCAACTGCTTTCAATTCCTTTCGTTTGTTCTTTTCTTTTTATTTTCTTTTTCTTGTTTCCTTTTAAACCTCTATCTGTCCTCCTAGTAAGAATATATTAATATTCCATTAGCATGGCTGCATAATTCACACACACACACACACACACACACACACACACACACAACATAACACAGGCTGCACACAAACAGTTAACTTTGAGATGAATTGCAATTCAAACAGGTTCATTTTCTAGCCAACTCCTCACTGGACACACATGTACATTTTAAAAAATATGTGGGGTAACCCTTCCAGATTGAAGCATGAGTCAAATGTTGCTGCCTCCTAAACAACCTGGAGGTTTTATTTCATTTAAATAGAGCAAAGATTTAGGAAAAGAGAATCTGAAGATAATACCTAAATGTAACTCAGACAATGGTAAACTCTAACCCAGGCGTCAGATCCAGGTAGCTGGGGCCTCCTGCCTTCAGTATTCCTCTCAGCACCAGGCTGGCACCATAAATGGTAAGAGCCACATGCCATCCTCCAGCTCTCCAAGTCTCTGAGGGCCAGAGGGAGGCCCTCCCTGCAACAAATTGGGAAACTGGACCATCCCGTCAGGCTTTTATGTCCCCCTTAATGGGGTCATAGACTCCACTGTCTCCCTTGGGAGGTAATTTTGCTGCCTAATAGCTTCTAGTCCAACAAACTTTTTTCCCTGATATGCAGACAACTCCTCTCTGCTCATTTTCTTCTCAGTAATGCCCCCTCTACTAGCCTGCAAATTCCTCTTTGGGGGTTTGCAGTCCCGAGGCAGAGGCTGTGAGACAGCAGCTTCACAGAGCCACACACTACATTCTTTTAATCTCACTTCACACATTAGGACCTCTGTCCCCTTCATCATTTTTGTGGCTCCTCTCAGTACTTGGTTGAATTTGCACATATATATTACTTGTATGAATGACAGATTTGGGGCTATAAACTGCAATGCATCAATGACTACATGATAGAAAATACTCAGACACATATTCACAGTGTGTACATACCCCACCACCACACATGCTGGGCCTTAATCTGTTCAACACCCAAGGTCGAAACTCTAAAGGCATTCAAATGCCCTGGTTTTACCCAAAGAGAAATGCAGAGAAACCTGGGTTGCTTATCTCTTACTCTAGCGTCTACCCTACTTCATTTCTCAGTGAATTTTTCCTTGGGTGAAGGAAAGTTAGCAAACTCCATAAAAGATCCCTATTCTGGTTATTACCAATGCAAAGTTGCTTTCATGAAAAGGCATTAAACATGAGCATGCTCAGGTTGAGGATAATTTAGATTGCTATGCAAGAAATAAAGTAGGAGCGTGTGAATATACCCCTACCTCTGGGCAGAGGTCTTGCAAAGGTGTGGGAAGAGTTCAATATGATCCAATTTCCAGATAAGGCCATTTTGGAAAGTATACCCTTTAGCTCTCGTGAAAGGGGAGCGTCAAACTCACTCTCCACACATCCCATTCCTCTCCCTTCCTAGGAAAACTCAGAGCCAAGCTACTAAAGCGGCATCATGCAAACTAGAGCCCATAAACATCCACTGTCTCTGCTGTGCAGCTTCTGATGTGTGAACAGTGTGTCCTGATGCTGGAGGAAGCCCAGGTCGCTCCTCCTTTATTGTGGGCTACAGGGCCTAACAGGCATAAAGTAACTGCCAGCAGGGCCTGTGTGGATTTCAGTGCTGTTGGATACTGTACTTTTAAAATTTTTATTCCCGTGAGGAGGGTGGACTTCAGAAAGCAAATGTTTATAGGATGGCAGTTGTGAATAGGTGGTCACTTGGCACATGCTTGTGCATATATACATACATTCACTCACACAGCTTGCTAACAGAGACATAGGACAGGAGAAGGGAGTGAAAGCAAGACTTTTTGTCACTTTCAATACATGTGCACTTCGCACTGGATAATTCAACCTTTCTTTTTCACTTGTGAGTCCTTTTCATTTATGAATCTGGAATATATATATATATATATATATATATATATATATAGGACCCAGTGTACGAAAATTTATGCACTCGGGGGCATCCCTCAGTCTGGCCTGTGCCCTCTCACAATCTGGGATCCCTCTGGGGATATCCACCTGCTGGCTTAGGCCCGCTTCCTGGGAGATTGGGCCTAAGCTGGCAGTCAGACATCCCTCTGGCAGCCTGGGAGCCCTCAAGGGATGTCCACTTGCCAGCGGGGAGCAGGCCTGTACCACCACTGTACTGGCAGCTGTAAGCCTGGCTTGTGACTGAGCAGAGCTCCCCCTGTGAGAGTGCATTGAGCACCAGGGGGCAGCTCCTGCATTGAGCATCTGCCCCCTGGTGGTCAGTGTGTGTCATAATGACCAGTCATTCCCAGTCGTTCTTCTGTATATATATCCTATATAATAAAGAGATAATATGCAAATTTACCATCATTCTAACACACAAGATCACCCCCCCCCATGTGGACACAAGATGGCCTACAGGGGAAGACAGTTGGGGACAACCAGGCCTACAGGGATGGGCAGTTGGGGATGACCAGGCTTGCAGGGGAGGGCCGTTGGGGGAGACCAGGCCTGCAGGGGAGGGTAGTTGGGAATGACCAGGCCTGAAGGGGAGGACAGTTAGGGGCAACCAGGCTAGCAGGGGTGGGCAATTAGGGGCAATCAGGCCAGCAGGGGAGGCAAATTAGGCATCAATCAGGCTGGCAGGCAGAAGCAATTAGGGACAATCAGGCAGGCAGGCAGGCACAAGGTTGGGAGCCAGCAGTCCTGGATTGTGAGAGGGATGTCCAACTTTTAAATGGGCAGTCGGACAACCCTCAAGTCATCCCAGATTGGAGAGGGTGCAGGCTGGGTTGCGGGGCACCCCTTCCCTGTGCACAAATTTCATGCACTGGGCCTCTAGCATGTGTGTATGTGTGTGTGTGTATTAGAGGCCCAGTGCACAAAAATTTGTGCACTTGGGGGGGGTCCCCTCAGCCAGGCTTCTGCCCTCTTGCAGTTTGGGACCCATCAGGGGATATCCATGTGCTGGTTTAGGCCCACTCCCAAGGGGATATCCCTCTGGCAGCCCAGGAGCCCTCAGGGGATGTCCACTTCCCAACAGGAAGCACGTGAAGCTGCAATAGGACATCCTTAGCACTGCTGAAGAAGCGGGAGAGGCTCCCACCACCACCACTGTACTGGCAGCCATCAGCCTGGCCTGTGGCTGAGCAGAGCTCCCCCTGTGGGAGCACACTGACCACCAGGGGGCAGCTCCTGCACTGAGCATCATATTGTATGTCATAGTGTGTGTCATTCCCAGTCACTCTGCTGTTGGGGTCAACTTGCATATTACCCTTTTATTATATAGGATAGATGCCTGGTGCCCAGGTGGGGGCCAGCTGGTTTGCCCTGAAGTGTGTCCCGGATCAGGATAGGGTTCCTGCTGAGATGCCTGGCCAGTATGGG
This sequence comes from Murina feae, assembly GCA_004026665.1. Taxonomy (NCBI): domain Eukaryota; kingdom Metazoa; phylum Chordata; class Mammalia; order Chiroptera; family Vespertilionidae; genus Murina; species Murina feae. The sequence goes on along the minus strand of PVJC01039538.1, from coordinate 8,528 downwards.
TGAGGGGCTGAGGGCCATTTTCAGGCTGACCACATCCTCTTCAGGGAGGGGGGTCCTGATGGGGTGCCTGGCCAGATGGGTGAGTGGCCGACGGCTGTTTGCAGGCTGGCCATAGTCCCTTCAGTGTTGGGGTCCCCACTGGGGTGCCTGGCCAGCCTGGTTGAGAGGCAGATGGTTATTTGCAGGCTGGTCATAGTCCCTTCAATGTGGGGGTCCCCACTATGGTGTCTGGCCAGCCTGGGTGAGGGGCCGAGAGCTGTTTTCAGGCTGGCCATTTTCCCTTCAGGGTAGGGGTCCTGCTGGGGTGCCTGGCCACTCTGGCTGAGTGGCTTATGGCTGTTTTCAGGCTGGCCATGGCCCTCAGCGACCCAAGCTCCCAATGAGGCTGCCTAGAAGCAGGTATCTGGGGTTTATTTATCTTCTATAATTGAAACTTTGTTGCCTTGAGTGGAGGCCACAACAGTCCAGGAAAAGCAGAAAGCTTGACTTCCTCCATACCCAGGACAACCAAGCCTCCTGCTTGCTCCAGCTCTGTGGCTGCTGGCTGCTATCTTGGTTGGGTTAATTTGCATATAGTCACTCTGATTGGCTGTTGAGCGTGGCTTTGGGTGCAGCAGAGTGACCCCAATTTGCATGTTTCTCTTTTATTAAGTAGATATATATATAAAAATAATGTGGACCTCTTAATGGCTTTCATCTTTCCACTTAATTTTATAGTTATAACTAGTGGCCCAGTGCATGAAATTCATGCACATTAAAAGGGAATTAATTAGAGGAAATGTTTTAATATTGTTATTTGCCCTTTCTCTATAATAAAAGTGTGAGAGATAAAAGAAAATGAGTGCAATGTATATGAAAATAATACATAATTTTATTAATAAACAAATAATAATAAAATGATATTACAAACTCATGATATAAAAACAACATTGATGCAAATAATGACTGATAAAGTGATTAAACTTATTCTAATATCTCCCTGTATACCAAATTAAGAGTGAAAACACTTTCAGAGTGCTTGACTAATTTTCCTTGGGATAAAGTATTTACAACTTTAACTTTAACATCACACACTCTTCAAAACTCGAGAGAAAGCAACATATAACTGACCATGTGCAAAAATGGGTTCAGGTAGGAATATTCCTAGTCTGTCTAGAGTTTGTCCTTCTGCTATATTAATAGTCATTGCAAATGCTGGCATCACAGGAAACTGTCGTCAAATTAATTTAAATGGGAGGCCAGTGTCAGATGGAGACAAATCAATTCTTGAAATCAGAACAACCTCTCCCTCTGCAGATCCGGTTAATATTTCAGCTTCGATAATGTTAGGTTGTAATCTTTTGACAATAAATCTGGTACCATTACAGAGACCCCAAATTACTATTAAGATTTATCAATAGCATGATGATTGCACCCACTTTCAACTTTAATATATGACATGACATTCCTGAAGGAGTAATACTATTAAGAAATTCGATGGGAAAATTTCCTTTTCAGCATCATCTGTTGAGTCAACCAAATCATCACTCAAATATGTGTGAAAATCTCCATCAAGTATATCCAAAATTTCTTCATTTAATTTTTGAACATGCTCATTTTTGGGGACAAAAAAAAATTGCAAGTTTAGATATATTTGTAATATTATCTATGAATATACTATTTCTAAAGGTGGCTTCAATAATAGATCCATTACAAATCACTTCACAGGGAATTTCAATAATATCCATTCTTAAATAAAAACTGCTATCAAGTTTGCCATCTCCAGGTTTTACTAACCATTCACTATAAGCAGAATCCTCTGATCTCATATTTGTTTTAAGAGACAACTTTCTGAAAAATCCCCAAACATCACAGTACTTTAAACTTGTTTGTACTATGGCCGATCGCATAGCATGCAGTACAATACTGAGACATTGTTGAAAATCTCCTCTGAGAAGGAGAACTTTCCCACCAAATGCAACATTCAAATTCATAATTTCTCTTACTAATCTGTCTATGGCATTTATAGCATGACTGGATGCCATGGTGCATTCATTAATAAGAAGTTGGGTCTATTTAATGGTTTTAGCAACTTCACTCTTTATATTGAGTCTAGAAATTGAAGTTTCATTTAATGGAATTGGTAATTTATATTGAGAATGCAAGGTTCTTCCACCAAGAAGTAAATTTGCAGCAATTCCTGTAGATGCTGTGGGTAAAACAGTACCACCACGACCTTTAATATAATCTATTAAAACTTTATAAAGATATGTTTTTCCACTACCACTTGGACCATCCAAGAAAAAGCATTTGGGGTGTACAGTTTGATCTTCAATGGCTGAAGTTATAGTCTGAAAGGCTGCCAACTGTTCATCATTCAGAGAATTTATCAAAACCTCTGCCTGTTGTTGCTATATGATTCATCACATGTCTTTGTATTCATTAATAAAGGACAGTCCAGAAGTTTGAAATGTGAACATTTCATTCCATGTAATGTGAATACCTCCTGAATTTCATTAAGGGCATGTGTTTCACAGTTTGCCTCCCTAGTGGGTCTTCCCCCAGAGTGAATGCAGTTACTATACTTCCAATTTTGCTTTTGGGGCAGGCCTTTCTGAGAAGATATTGGTATTTACAGAGCTGTGTTTACATATGCCCATGACTGAGGAAGTAGACAGATGCACAAATGTGTTGCATTATAATCCATTTCTCTACCATGTGCAATGTAGACTACAGATTGGTCAAAGCACACACTACTCAGCTAGAGCCAGGGTGTCTATTCTCATTACACCATAAATATAAGCATCTGAATAAGTGCCTTTCTTTTCAGCAGCCCAGGAATACATCACCATTGTGTGAATTACAGGTCACTAAAAAGGCTATGGCATACTGAATTTATGATAAATTTCAGACACCCAGGATAACTTTCTCTAACATAACCTTTTCTCCCCTCCCCACAGCAGAGATGGAGACCCTGGGCAGGAACCAGAATGAAAACATACACAGAGCTCACAGATTTGGACTTAGAAAGAAGTAGAGTGTAAATGATGTACAATACGATCCTACAATCAGCATGCTGTGCTGGTCTGGGAACTTTACACATACACTCATTTGATCTTTACAGAACCCTATGAAATATGGACTACATTCCCTACACTACAGAGGTTGCTCAGAATAGATCACCAAAGGGCCCCCTGCAATAAGATTCTGGGCCCAGATCTGACTACACAGCCTCAGAAGCTGTGTTCATGTCAGCTGCCATAAGGGATGTATCCTCAGAGTTTGCATTGCCTTCTAAATGCAGACTCTGTGAGTCACCAACATTAACAGCTGGAGGGAAGAACTGAGTCATTATTCAGATGTACAGTTGCTTTATATAGAGGCAGAATAGATTGTGACTCTATGGCCACATATAAAGAGCTCTGGGGAGAACCCCAACTATCCCCCCAATGAGCCACACCACCTGCTTTTTAGCACCTGCATTCCCTTTATGGGGAACAACACCTTCCATTTCACAAACACAGAGAAGCTTAAAATAAAGCCTCCCAGGGAGTTGTAGTACACAGTATGAAATACACATCTAAATTAGACAAGATCCCTTTCTGGGAGTAAGTTTGATCAGAGAATAGAAAAATACAGAAAATGTAGGCTGGCTGAGGAGCTTCCCTAAACGAAAAGGCTGGGCACTAGAAGTAAGAATATGAATTTACAATTTTTCTAGGCCAGGCATGTTCTGATTGTGTGATGAATTAAATATGGGTATCCATGTGCTCTGTGACACAGGTAGGTCCAGATTTTCCTTCTGTCCCACCTTTTCATCCAGGACATGCTGAGCCATGTTTCTGTGGACCAAAGATACTTAGCAACTTCCCTGGAAATGTCTAGTGCTTACTTGGGGCACATGTGGCATGGAACAAACATCCAATATACATTTCTCATAGAGGCAGTTCAAAATTGTTAGAAGGAGAAATGAAAACTTTGGGGAAATAGTAAAGATAAGTTGTTTTTTCCCCACCCTAGATAGCAGGAACTAGCTGAGTTGTGTTTAGAAAGCACATGCAAGTATTAAGGAAATATGCTAGCATGTTCTTCAAATAGAGCTATAAAAACAAAGGCAGATAACCACAGTCTCAGCACAGCAAGAATGCATGAGATCATACTGATGAGCAACTCTACAGAGGGAATAACTACATTTGGTGGAGCAAAAAGAAACCTAAGCAAACCCAGTGAAAGGGCTTAAATAAATTGGAGGGACCCTAGTCAGGCAGAAGAAAGAATGTATTGACAAACAGGGATCAAATATTGATCTAAGGAGTGAGTAATCCATTGCCCAGAGATATTCTGAAACATAAATATGTCTGTTTAACTTCCTAATTGCACAACAAAAAGATTATTTTCCTCCTCAGAGGCTTATAAAATAAAAAAGTCTTAAATTAATTAACCATTAACCATTTTGCTTCATCAGTTTAACATATAACTAGTGTTACCAATGTTGTTCTAGTCATGTTACAGCAATATTTACTAGTATATTAGATTACCTGTTAGTACCACATATTTTTCATCCACTAATGGTCATAACATGGAAAGTAACTGCCAGTCATATAAATAATAAATAACATCACAGGACATTATCAAATCATTTTTCAATGACTTTTACAATAATAAAGTTCAATGACTTTTACAACAATAAAAATATCAAAGTTTAAATTTCCAACTGCATTTTCTCAAACAATGTAAAGTACTGGAGGTTGGAGGCTTACATGTTTCTCATACCTGAATGCTTTTCACATTTGATCATCCAGAGAATCATGATGATACCTGGTCCTCCTTACTATAGGCTGAATTCAACACATCTTGCTACCCTCAACTATGCTACCTTCATACGGGCCATATCACCATCATCTTTCCTGTGAGCACTAAAAAATGAATTAATTTTGTCTTTCTTCCTTTGGTTATAGTCTCCTTCAAACATTTTTCTCAACAATGTCAGAGAGAATTATAAAATGCAAATCTGATCAGGTCACACCCTTTCCTAAAACTATCCAGTGATATGAATTGTCCCCAGAATGCCATCTAACCTCAGCTCACCTCTTCTGGCCTTGTCTTATCTCTTCCCTTCCCTCTGGTCAACATGACTTTACATCCTCTTCCCCAAATAGGTAGGCTTCACAGAACTATGCAAAATTCAGCTTTGATGACCCCCCTCAATAAGTCTTTCCTTTGTCTCCCAAGCTTCTTCTTTGTGGAATGTGCTTATCCTTTTTAGAGAATTAAACCATGTCATGTTTTTTTTTCTCTTTTAATTTATTTATCTTTTGCCTGACAGACTGAGTTTTTCAACAGCAACAACTTTCAGTCATTCATAAATAAGGCTTCAACAATTCCTTAAGTTATCAATATATATGTGTTGAATAACAAATTCATAGTAAGTGTATGGGCTCCAAATTAGAGCTTAATATATGCGTATTAGCTAAATCCATGTATTTATTAAACTCTGTAGGATCTAATTTATTTCATCACACATAGACAAAAGGAATTTCTTCCTTTTGAGGCACTAAACATGTCAAACATGAAACAGCAGAGCACCAGTTCAACAACCAGAGAAGAGAATGAAGACTGTTGTTTTCTGAACAGAAGAAAATAATGTTCAATGTCCACCAGTTAATTCTCCTCTGTTGTTTTTCTCAAGGGTGCGTATAAAAAGCTGCTTTTCTTGTAACAATACAGATTTTTGGCTAGGAACCATTAACAAGTGTGTTAAGTCCTTGTGACAACTGATTAATTTTAGTTTAAGGTTATGAATACAAAACAACCAGTGTTGGTATGTAGCATGCATTTTAATGATGTCACAGCAAAAGTAAAGGATGAGAAAGATAATTCACTTTGCTTTCTCAAAAAGGTCAGTTCTCCTGAGATAAAAATTGTCCCTTAGGGTACCAATGCCTTTTTCCTCATGCTTCCACTTCTGCTGTCTCTCTGGCTCCTCCATTCCTTGGGTATGTGAGCATTTATATTTAAAGACAGGCAGGCTCTGTTGTTTGGAATGTGGGTTGTTTGGGGGAGAAGAGCTGTGGAGGACACCCCATCATTTAAAAATGAATAAAAAGTGGTTTTTGTCCTTAATGTCATCATTATAGAAATGGATATGGTCATTAATACTATATTTGCCAGTCTTTATACATACAAATACTTCATGTGGAAGTTGGGGTTTCTGAGAAAGATTGTATATCATTGGTCAAAATTTATCCCTAGTCTTTATAAGCAAGAGCTTGTCTTACAGCAAAGTTGATTCTTTCATAACAGCAGGGCTCAAACCAGGGGCTTCATAAACTTGAAGCTCAATATGGATTTGTAAAACCAATGGACTAATATAGAACTCAAGATATATTGGCAAACACTAAGTGCATGACCCTTTTGACCCATCCAGTGGGACTCAATAGGTTTTTCAAACAGGAAAATAGATATTCAGGACACAGTTGTTCATAGGCTGAGCAGAAGTTTCTTTATAAATAATTGTTCAACTTCACATTTCACCAACGAATGCAAAAGGGGAATCTAAGTGAAATATAATCAATCAAGTTACCCAAAAGTACTTGAGCATAAGCTTTAATTGTGTTATATAGAGCAAAAAAATCTGCAATCTTTGACATTAGAGATATCACAAATCTGTGCATTGAATAAATAGTAAACAATGAGTGACTAAAGATAAATGGAAGGAAAAAGAAGGGCAGTATGCAATAATCTAATTACATCAGAGGAGATTTTGTTGTTAATGAGGGATATGAGCATTTAAGCAGCCTGGAAGACTTCCAGAAGGTGAGCTTTAAGGGGAGAAACATAGAGAGAAGCAAGGATGTCCTGGAAAGAAACTTGATTTGAAAAAGCTGAACAGGAGGTAAGTGAAAATGCAGGAGAAGGATAAAGTGTGTGGAGACATTGTATTTATATGCCCATTGGGTGGAGACAGTCATATTCATAACCATGCTGCCTTTCTTTGGGTCCTGTGTTGTCATTTCATATTCAGATTACATCGCAAGTGGGAAGGAAATGTCATCTCTGAAGCCTTCCAAACATAAGAGTCCACTTGTGAGAGGAAAAGATGCATCATGTCACCAAATGCCTCTCACTGAGTCAGGTTAAGGAGAGGGCATCTGGGAGGTGATGTAATATGGCAGGAAGAAGAGTGGAGTTGGCAACCCTGAGTCTGGGTTACTTATTAGTTTTCTGTGAAACAAGCTCCTTAACCATACTGGGCTTGACTTTCTTTACCTAAAAATATAAAGATGATAAAGTTATGGTGACATGAGAAATCACTCTTCTAACTAGGAGGTGCTGCCCAAATATAAACCACCTCCTCCTCTTTGAAGAATTCTTTGGAAAATTTGGTCAGCTAAGGCGTATTGATAGAGTTAAGATTCAAGGTAGACCTAAACATTATGCCCTCATGCTGACGAATATTTGAAAGTAATATTATTCCCATCATTGTATGAACAATTACTTTCAGAAAATCATAGCTATCAGGGATAAAGTGCAGGGACATAGATAAGCAAAGCTGGTAACTCGTTTCCTGACAATTGAGCCCAATCTTAGCAAATAGTAGATCCTCTAAGAACATTTATTAAAGAGAAATATATACTTCATTTTTTTAAGTGAGCTATAACTTAAATACAGTAAAATCCACTCCTTTTGGTCTATAATTCTATTAAATTTCCTTGTTTTAAATGTTGACATTAGGAAAGACATCTGTGTTGATACATCTATCCGTGTTTGCTCAGCCCCATCATGACCACAGGGACATAATTTGTAAGCAGGTTGTGTAGAAAAGGAGAAAAATCCATGATATCCATATAAAGCGAAATAACTGACATGTCTCTATCTCATTGACTCCACTGAGGAATGACAGGGGCATTGATGATGAAGATGGCTGATAAAGAAGGGTTATAGGTTCCTGCATTACTATCCTTAATAAAGTCTGTTTGTAGATGTACAGTCAATACAGAGGACCTAGGGAAATAACTTCAGATGGAGAGGAGAGAAGAAGAAAAACACAGGTAGGAAATTGAACTTTCTAGACAGAATTATTGGTTTCCTAAAAACTGTTTGCAAAGTAAATTTCCGTATATCCTACCATATTGTCTCCCAGTTTCATGACTTAAACTGCTGGTTCTATATCTCTTGCCTTGTATTTATTTGACTTTCCCATCCACCAAGCTATAACAGTCATAGAAAAATGCACAAATCTGTTCAAAATGGCATCTAATGGGAAATAACCTTTTTATAAACTATTATTACCAATAATCAATCAAAGTCTCAAAAGATGAATTAAAGCTAGTTTTTCTCCCAGGTGGTGTAATAAACTTTGCAGTGAAGAACAGAAAGAGAGCTCAAGTGGACAGAGCACTCCTTAAAATCCCATGGCCTCTAGCAGTTCTAGGCTGGCCGTGGTTGGAGAAGTGGGTAGCACAGGTGGAAATCATCAGAGAGCATTCAACCAACCTCTTCCCAACTGTGGAGAGTAGAGGACACTTAAGGCAGAGAGGAATAGGGGT
>PVJC01039537.1:0-16200 GCA_004026665.1 Murina feae | reverse complement strand
CAACTTAAATGTCAAGGTTTTTAAAGCTTTGGGGTCATCTACAATCTTCTGTAAATTAGCAGCCACTATAACTACATCATGACCATCAACCAAGCCAGCAGAGAAGAGCTCCTGAGAAACGCCATCTGCTGTATCTCTTCCTGGAGTAAACTCAAATCGTATATCATTCAGTTCCTTTCTGGAATTTCTTAATCTTAAAACCAGGTTCACAGCGCAAGAACCTTCTCTGTAGTCCTCATTAGCACTGGGCAGGCCCTGGGAGTCCTGCACAGAAAGGGACTGTATCTGCTCAGGTATGCCGCTGGCATTCACCGCAATCTCAGGATTTTCTTCTTTTACTCTTCGTGACTTTTCTTGAGAAAAAGCTGCTTTCCCCTCTTCACTTTTTTCATCCATCTCGTCGTCACTCCACTCCCAGTCACCGTCTTCGGTTTTATGAAGGTGACCACTTGACCCAGGAACTCTTCTTACCTTCTTGGCTCTCTGGGCTATGTCTGGTGTTCTCGTAAGCAGCTTCTCAATCAGGTACTCTCTGTTCTTGGCTTTCTGGAAGAATTTGCATTTTAAAAGTTCTGCTGCTGTGGGCCTTTTGGAAGGATCTTTCTGAAGACACAGTGAAAGTAATTTTCTAAAGGACTTGCCATACTTTTTCATCATTTCCTTATCCTCTATTCCTGTTTCTAAAGTGGGTGGATCATTTTGCAAAGTCAACATTAACACTTTCATGGGCGGGTATTTGTGATAAGGCGCTGCTCCTGTTGCTAATTCGATGGCAGTTATTCCAAAACTCCACATGTCGGCCTTGAAGTCATAGCCTCTCACCTGTTCCATGACTTCAGGAGCCATCCAACACGGGGTGCTAACAAATGTTTTTCTGACTTTATTCCGGGTAACATCACCCCCTGTTGCTAAGAATGCACTTACCCCAAAATCTGCTATTTGTACTGAACCATCCTCACCCAGAAGAATATTACCAGCTTTCAAATCCCTGTGAATCTGGCCGTTTCTGTGTAGATAGTCTAAGCCTTCCAAAACCTCTTTAAGAATTGTTGCTATTATTGCCTCTTCCAGAACTCCGTTCTTGTGTTCTCCTCGGTTGACGATGTATTTTATAATATCCAACATTGAACCTCCACTTAGTAATTTCATGACCAGCCAAAGTTCATCTTTTACCACAAAAGAGGTGTAATAGGTCACTACGTTGGGATGGCTGCACTGACTCATGGCTTGAATTTCTTTTAAGAGCTCGTCCATGCTGGTCTGGCACTTTTCCAAGTTGATCCGCTTTATTGCCACACGTTCTTGCCTGGGTTTGCACAGGGCAGCCTGAACCACAGCAGTAGCTCCGCTGCCGATAACCTCCTGCAGCTCGTACGCGTCCCGGCAGATGGGCCAGCCGACCGCCTGCGCCGCGGGAGCCGGGGCCGGAGCCGGCGCTGGCGCTGGGGCCGGGGCCGGGGCCGGGGCCGCGGGCGCCGCCGGGGCCGGCGCTGCTGTCGCGGCCGCCGGGGCCGCCGCGGCTGTCACCGGAGCCGCCTGCTGGGGCTGCTGGACGTGCACGGGCGAGCCGCTGGGCTCCGCCATGATGCTGCCGGAGGAGAGCAGGAGGACGCGCCGGTCGACGGACGACCTTCCACTTGAAACTTTCTACACTATTTATTTTAACAATACATCAGCTTTTGAGGCATATGTGTGCCTCTTCCTAATAGGAAGGATGGTTTGAGAAAGATCAAGGACAAAGGAACAAGATGAGCAGAAGTCCATGGGAGCAATATTAGCACCAGTGACAGCCTCCCATGCCACACTTATTTCTAACCAGCTCTTGCTTCAACATTTATAGTAAAATTCCTAACATAACAGAACTGTTAGATATTGAACCATACAAAATGTATATACTGCTTAGGTACAAGTGAGACATTTAGTTTTAAAATAATCCATAAATACATCTTAGGATTTTGTAAAACAGCTCATAAATGTGATGGCCTATAAACTTGCTTGAACTAATCTGTCCCTCATGGACTCACAGTTATTATTTATCACTTTTACTAAAATATAAGAAATATTGTGGGCCATTAGTTAAAATGTATAAACACTTGTTCACAGTCCTCTCTTATGGAATTTCCCCTAAACACTGTATAAACATGATATGACCAGAATAAAGACACAAAGGAATTTCTTTTTGGTCTGTGGTTCCTAATCATGTATATTAAGTATTGTACCCAATTTACTCTTTCCATATCTGGTTTTTATAATTCATATTGTAGTACAAACATGAAAGACAGCTCCTACTTCTAAGAATCTTAGACCATGCAACCTTCAAGAATTGTTTACTGGCCCTAGCTCGTTTTGCTCAGTGGATAGAGCATCAGCTTGAAGACTGAAGGGCCCCAGGTTTGACTGTGGTCAAAGGGCACATGCCCAGGTTGCAGGCTCCATTCCCAGTAAGGGGCATGCAAGAGGCAGTCAATCAGTGATTCTCACTCATCAATGTTTCTATCTCTTTCTCTCTCTCCCTTCCTCTCTGAAATCAAATACACACACACACACACACACACACATATACATACATACATACATAAATACATACTAGGGGCCTGGTGCACAAAAATTTGTGCACTCAGGAGGTCCCTCAGCCCAACCTGTACCCTCTCGCAGTCTGGGACCCCTCTGGGGATGTCCACCTGCTGGCGTGCCTGGTCAGCCTGGGTGAGGGGCTGATGGCTGTTTGCAGGTTGGCCAAGCCCCCCAGTGTGGACCCTTACCCCATTGGGGTGTGGCCAGCCTGGGTGATGGGTTAAGGGTCATTTTCAGGCTGCCCACAGCCCCATCAGGTTTTGGGTCCCTACTGGGGTACCTGGCCAACCTGTGTGAGGGGCTGATGGCTGTTTGAAGGCTGGCCAAGCCCCCAGTGGGGTCCCTCACCCCATTGGGGTGTGGCCAGCCTGGGTGCGAGCCTGAGGGCTGTTTTCAGACTTTCAGGCTGCTGACAGTCCCTTCAGGTTTTGGGCCCCTACTGGGGTACCTGGCCAGCCTGGGTGAGAGGCTGATGGCTGTTTTCAGGCTGGCCAACCCCCTCTGTTGGGACCCTTACCCCATTGGGGTGTGGCCAGCCTGAGTGATGGGCTGAGGGCCATTTTTAGACTGCCCACAGCTCCCATTGACCCAACATCCCAGTGAGGCTGGCTGGAATCAGGTTTCTGGGGTTTATTTATCTTCTATAATTGAAACTTTGTTGCCTTGAGCAGAGGCCTAGTCAGGCAATGAAGCCTCCTGTTTGCTTCAGCTCCGTGGTTTCTATAATTGAAACTTTGTTGCCTTGAGCAGAGGCCCAGCTGGCGTAGGCAGGCAGTTTCCTCCATTGCTGGTGCAATGGAATCCTCCTGTTTGCTCTAGCTCTGTGGCTGCTGGCCACCATATTAGCTGCATTAATTTGCATACAGCTGCTCTGATTGGCTGATAGGTGTGGCTTGGCTGGTGGGCGTGGCTTAGGTGTAATGGAGTGAGGGTCAATTTGCTTATTACTCTTTTATTAGATTAGATGTGAGAGAGAGAGAGAGAGAGAGAGAGAGAGAGAGAGAATGGTTGACCACCTGACCAGTGTGGCTCAGTGATTGAGCATCCACCCATGAACCAAGAGGTCATGAATGATCCCTAGTAGGGAGTGTGCAGGAGGCAGCTGATTAGTGATGCTCATCATTAATGTTTCTATCTCTCTCTCCCTCTCCTTTCTTCCCTGAAATCAATAAAAACATATTTTTAAAAAATTAAGAATGGTCTACTGTCTTCATCTTCAGCAGTTTTGATTCCAACATCGATTGTCTCAAAGCACTGGATATGAGATTTGAGCTGAACCAACATTTGTGGTCATGCTACATATATAGCACAACAAATATCCATGTCCACACACCATTGTTCTTGGTCCCAGGATGAAGGTTTCTTTACAAACTCTTTGGAGCAGCAGTTACAGATTATAAGGCCACATCTGGAGAACTTGAATCCTTGGTGTATACTCAGAACTTGACCAGACTTGATGGTTTTCCTTAGATGGATAACTAGGTCCTGAATTCTCTTTCAGAGCCAGGTTTCCCAGCATCAACTGCCAAAAAGCTGCACAGAAAGGGGGAGAGAAAAGTGGCTCCAACTGCAATACCAGGGAACAAAGAAGAAAGTGCCATCCCTTTGTCCCACCACACACACACACACACACACACACACACACACACACACACTACAACTACAGAGGTTTGCAAGTAGGTCCACTCCAAACATCTGTACCTTCTTGGCTATGAAGGTGAAGTAAAACTTTAATTTTTTTAAATTTACCAATGAGAGAGAGAGAGAGAGAGAGAGAGAGAGAGAGAGAGAGAGAGAGATTTGTTGTTCCACCTATTTGTGCATTCATTGGTTGCTTCTTGTATGTACCCTGACCAGAGATCTAATCCACAACCTCAGCATATTTGAATGATCCTCTAACCAACTAAGCTACCAAGCCAGGGTTAAAGTAAATTTTTTTTACTTTTAAATTGTGAAGTAGAGAACATATACAAGAAAGAGCACCAAACAAAAATATGCAGTAAGTGCCATGATTACCTCAAGAAAAATACCCACACAACCACCATTCAAGCCACTAAACAAACATTTCCAGCACCCCAAAAGCTCTTTTATCTCCCCCAAACACCATGCACCCCTTCTCTCCACTACCCCTCCCTCAGTATTCTGACCATCAGAGCAATCACTGCCTTGCTTCTCTTTATATTTCTACCACCTAACCACTCAGTGTATCCCTAAACATTATGGTTTAGTTTTGTGACTTTTCTTTTAGCTTCAGATAAATGGAATCATGAAATATGTACTGTTTTTGTGACTGACTAATTTCACCAATATTATGTTTGAGTCCAGGTTACTGTGTGTTCACTCCTTGCTCAGAACAGTCCATGTTCGTTTTTTCCTTTTCCACATCTGTAGAGTATGCCATCATATGAAGAAAACACCATCTATTTATACATTCTTCTGTTGATGGACATTGGGTTGTTTCAATTTAGGTCTATTACAAGTGATGGGACACCGGTGCACACATCTCTGTTGTTTGTACATAGAAGTGGAGTTGCTGTCCCATGGGGAATGCTCAGCTTTAGTAGACAGTGCCACACCCTCTTCCATGGTGGCGGCATTCCTTTAAGCTTCCCTAGAAGTGTATTTGCTCTTCTGTTGCTCCACAACTTCACCAGCACTTGGTATTGCCAGGCTTTTTCTAATTTTCTGGTGTATCTCATTGTGTGATTTCTTTTTTAAATTTCCCTGATTACTAATGTGACTGGGCACCTTTTTAAAAATATATATTTATTGATTTTTTTACAGAGAGGAAGGGAGAGGGATAGAGAGTTAGAAACATCGAAGAGGGAGAAGCATCGACCAACCGGGGATGTGCCTGCAACAAAGGTACATGCCCTTGACGGGAATCAAACCTGGGACCCTTGAGTCCACAGGCTGATGCTCTATCCACTGAGCCAAGCTAGCTAGGGCTGGGCACCTTTTTATATATTTATGGATCATTCCCAAATCCTGTTTTATTTTTTGTTTTGCTAATCCTCACACAAGGATTTCTTTTTCATTGAATTTTGGAGAGAGTGTAAGGGAGATAGGAATGGGGAAGGAGAGAGAGAAACATTGATGTGAGTGGTAAACATTCATTGGTTGCCTCCCACACGCTCCCCAACATGTGCAGGGATCAAACCTGCAACCCAGGTACATGCCTGTGACCAGGAATTGAACCCACGACCCTCGGATGCATGGGTGATGCAACAATGCTGGCCAGGGTGGAAAATCCTGTATTATTAAGAATTATTTGGAGTCTCTTGCACATTTTCTTTTGTTCGTTGGTTGTATTTTCTCCTACTCTGTGGCTTACTTTACAATCCTCTTAATAGTGTCTTTAATACAAAAAAAAGAAGCTCATAATTTTAATGTAGTCAAATGTATTAATCTTTCCTGTATGACTGGTATCCTTGTATCCTGTTAAAGAAATATTTCCCTACTAAAAAGTCATGGACATATTATCCTATATTATATACTAGAAGCTTTACTGGGACTTGATCAAGTTCCCCCCCGCCCAACCTGACTTTTTAAGGCCATCAAGAGGGATATGAGTTTTATTCCTTCTCTCAGAATGCTCCAGGTTCCTTATACAAATTTGCTCACTCTCTGGGCCCCAAACCACCTTCAAGTTCCACATAACTGTATTTTCTTATAATCACAACCTATGTTAACTCTCTCTCTCCTCTCCATTTCCTCCCTTCCCCCCTCCATTTCCTCCCCTCCTCCACAAGCTTTTCTAAACTCCTAGATATTTTATTTTATTCCTCTAGTAGATCCCTGTCTTCCTCATGTAGTGCAATCGGTTTCTGTCTCTTGCTTTATCAATTTTGCATCTCTCTCCTTACCCTCATAGAATACTACTTCATGAGCCTTGAGATACCAGTGAGGGGAGAGGTAAAACTTTTTTGCCTGGTTGGAGCCCTGGAATGGACCACAAATGTCAGGCAGTGAGACTCTGACTCATGTCAATGGGCATGCATTTAATCATTACCTACCAGTTCTTTTGTGAGCTGTCCGAGGGGACAGCACATTAAACTCTTGAGAAGGGTCATGACAGTGTCCTGGAAGCTCATCTGGAAGGCAACATTTGTGGACAGTAACTTGTTTCCAGGATCTGAAAGAAAATCCATGATCGATACCCGCTCCCCCATTCTCCAGAGACCTAGAAAAAATTTTCTCGGAGCAGGGCTGAAATGATAGAATAGGCAATTGGACAGACATTGAAGCCCATGGTGGCAGCCACATAGTAGAAGTGGTCAATTTCTGAGATAGAAAAGAACACACCAACAACAATAAGATAGCCATAGGCTCAGAGGCTTACCTCTGTGACTAGG
Source organism: Murina feae (assembly GCA_004026665.1). NCBI lineage: Eukaryota > Metazoa > Chordata > Mammalia > Chiroptera > Vespertilionidae > Murina > Murina feae. The sequence continues at coordinate 9,271 of PVJC01039537.1, read as the reverse complement.
GAAGAATCCTCGAAGACCCTACTGAGTTTCTGAGTATGCGGAGAACAGCAGGGGTTCTGCATGTTAAGTTCCTAAACACCCAAAAAGCAGGAAAATAAAACCTCAGCAAGTGCATTGGTAATGGAAAAACCTGCAGAAGACACAGGAGAGAGGGACTATTACAGGAAGGAGCAAATAACATGGTGGCTCTAGGGCAACTAGAGATAGGAGAGTTCGACTTTTAGTTGTTGGGTGATTTTGTTTTGTGTCTAAAGGGCTCTAAAAAGGTTGAAGCTACCGATAAAAACTGGATCATGGAACTGAGATGCCCAGAGGGTGGGAGAAGATAAGATCCTAAGTGAACATGAAAGGATTCCCCTGGAGAGGGAAGATACATGGCTCTCACTGAGAGCTCTCTGGTAAGAATAGAAGCAAATGTGAGTGAGTTTTGGATCAGAGTGGGGAAAGTTGACGAGTACCATCTTATTGCCATTGTTCACTCTGACGTATGCGGCCAGGTCACTGCTTAGAGTGAACAGAAGTGAAGCTGTGGGGAAAGTGTGATTGGTGGCAGTTTTACAAAGCCATTGGAGAAAACCAGCGAGGGACCTGGGGACTGGGCCAGCCAAGGGAGGGGAGTGGAGCTGTGGAGCCTGTGTGAGCACAGAGGAGCAGGTGAACAAGGACCAGGATGTAACTGTGATTGCACTGGAAGGGCTCACCCCATGTGGGCTGAAGCTGGGGGTGTGAGTTACCACTCCTTGAGGACCCGAGATTTCCCTAGTTTTCTTTGCTCCCCAACAGGAACCTGGTTAGGAGAGAGGCCATCACCTTGCGACGGTCTCAGAGTGGCACATGCTGACAGGAGCTGGAACTACCAAGATCATTGTGTCTTGGGGGTCAGATGGTCAGAAAACACTGCGTGAGTCTCACAGAAGGCCAGAGGAGGAGGGTGTGGTGATTATGAGTCCACCCCCTTATTTAACAGCTGAGGAAACTGAGGCCCAGAAAGGTAAGGAGAGCAGCAGAGGAGGGACTCCAAAGAGCAATTATTCCTAGTTCAGGATTATTTCCACGGCTCCCAGGTGGGGAGGGAGACAACTGAATGGTTCTCCTCTTAGAGCCCCTGAGCTCCTGGAGGACTGCCTCTCGGCTGTGCTCCTGTGCTATTGGGCATAACGTTTAATTACCACTTCCCTAGCCCCCCAGGCAAAGACTTTCTCTTTTCTTGCATCTCAGGATGCTCAAGTGACAAATGTGGAGGAAGGCTGTCCTGAGGATGGGGCAGTGGTGAGGAAATGGACCACTGATGTGGGGATAGCCTTTGTAGGCTAAGTGCCTGCTCATACTGGCCTTCTTCATAGAGAAGACAACGTTAGGACTTTCTAAACAAGTTTATCAGCTCAGCAGCAACCCTGTGCCATTGCCTGCCATGCCCTACACTAGATCTGTCTTAGGATTCTGTCAGCTAGCACCCGGTGCCTATGACACCTCCTCGGAGCCTGATCTTTGTGTTCCTATCTCATCACCATCCACTTCCCTGGGTAAAATGTGGTATCTACACCCAGTGCAGCAGCCCTCAGGCCTGGCACTAGACATCAGAACCTTGAGGAGAAGCGGCACCATGACATTCTCTTGGTGAGGTATTTGGGCTTGGAGAGCACAGGATGGACTTGAGTCCTACACAGTCCTCTGGCCTCCCTGTCCTGCAAAAAAGAGGACAGAACTGAGGTCTCAGCCCATGCACGAATGAACTCTGACATCTGGCCTTGCTGACCTGGCTGGAAGGCTCAGCACACCTCCACACCCAGATCCTGCCTTCCAGGCCCCTCCAGGGATATGGTAGGGCCCCTCTGCCCTCCAAATCCCAGCTCCCGAGCTATGCAACCTAGATGGGGTGAGAGGAACGACCAATAAATGAGTACACAGTCAGAGTCCTGTCTCCTCTGGGAGACCACCTACCACTGCCATTCACAGATAATTATAAAAGAATTTGAAAAAGCCAGAGTATCTTCAACCAGAAAAAATTTAGAAGTCAGTGCTAGATGAGATTGTGAAGGGCAAAAGAGAGACTGCTTTTGGCTGACCTGTACCTTTGTGGGAAGATAGTCCTGCTCAATGCCAGGGCTGGGGATCCACTGGACCCCATAGAGAGTGGGGCCCTAATTCTATGACAGAGAAGTAAGAGGCTGTTGGTCTCAGAGGCTGCAGGCCAGGGCTGCAGCGTGAGGAGCCTGCGTGTGCAGGTCTCAGAGGTGACTAGGCTGGGCTGGGGAAGCTCGGGGTGGTTGGCATGGGAGCAGCCAGGAGCTGAATCCTCACCACGCCAGGAGCAGGCAGTTTACCTGATGCCCTTTGATGGCCGCCACACAGTCACAGACCCCTTAAGTCCCAGCAGGCAGTTTTGCTGGTAGTGTAGGCTCCCAGAATCGAAGAAAAACGAAACAGAACAAGTTCTCTGCAGGTGAGGGGAGGGACTCTTGCTAGGCCTCGGGGGCTGTGGAGGATGAACACACTCACTTTTAAGCATTTCAGACACTTCTTTCACTGCACCCCTGGGAATCACCAAGGAACAAAATCTGAGCAGGAGCGGGATGGAGCTGGATTTAAAGAAGAGTCAGGAAGGCAGGGGCTGTGTTTGCCCGTGCAGACCCAGAGAGAAGAGCTTAGGTACAAGTTCAAGGAACTGGACTGAAGAGATCTAAGGCCAGAGCCCTGTCATATCCTTAACTGGTTGACCTTGGCTAAGTCAGTTAAGATCTCTAGGTTTCAATTCCTTCATCTGCCACGTGGAGTTTATAAGCTCTGCCTGGTGATAGTCACAGGGATGTCTCGCTGGGATGCTGACAGCCTGTACTGCCCTCTGGTGTGAATAAAAAACAAAAACAAAAAAATCTTCTGAGCTGATACAGCCCCACGGGTGCCTGGCTTGGTGCCACCCCTTCCTTCAGGAGAATATAGTCCCACCCCAGGGTGCATGGCATGGCAAGTAGACTGATTTCAGCTCCCATAGTCCCTGGACTGGGTCCCCTTGTTCAGTGACCAACCTGTACAGCCATACACAGCAGCTCTGGGGTTGTGGGGACTGAATGAGATAACGGCAATGAGTGCGGTTTTAAATGTGGATAGGAGAGGTGTACAATGTTGTGTGCTTGGATTTATTATCACAGGGGATCAATATTTGCTTCTCCCACACCCCGGTGTCTGCTCCACTGCCCCATGCTGAAGCTCACCACTCACTGTTTGAGGTGCACAGACAAAGCCATGGCATCAGAACAGCATCAGAGCCGTCCCCGAGAGGAGAAAGACAGACATGACAAGGTGGAAGGTGAGCACAACTGAGAAGTCAGGTGCTTCCAGAAAATGGGCATCTCCAAGTGATGAGGAGACAGAACTGGACCATGAAGATTAGAAGGGAAAGTGGGGGTGGTGTTGGGAAACCAGTCACATGGGCAGCGCCAATCACAGCAGGGTCCCTGGAGAACAGGGCTGGGAGCATGGAGCCCAGGTGTGAGGTTGCAGCAGTGGTTTCCAACTGGGGGGGCAGGGGGTCGGGAGGAGGCATGTGTGTGGCTGCTCCCTTGGGAGAGAAATGCATTTAGAGTCAGCTGAGTTATAAATCTAACTCTAGAGCAGGAGCGGGAACTGGTTGCTGACTCAGATGAGCAGAAGAGCAAAAGTGGGGAGAAACTTGGTTATGACAGACTGCAGAGCACACGGGGGAGGAACAGAGGGCCTTCCTCAGGCCTCTTTGGAGGGGTTAGGCACTCTGGGTTACAACAGCAGGCCCCATTCCTTGCAGCTACCCTGCCATTCTCAAGGACAGAGCACATCAAAGGTGATGGAGGCTCCTCTGTGGGTTTGAAATCTGTTGGCCACATTGCCTCCAAATGTTCCCTTTCACTGTGTTGGTCACATCCCCTGGGGATCAGGAAGCCTAAAGATGTGGTTAGGAGGCAACAGGAGAGAGATCCTGGCATCCAGAGCCAGGATCTGCTCTGCTTGGGATATTCCACTTGGGGGCCTCTTCCCCGAGTGTCCCTTGGCATAGAGAACAAGGCAGAGTTGTCCCAACTCCACGGTCTCAGGGCCTTCCTCTCCATGGAGCAGCAGCTGGCTCAGCATTAGGGCCCATATCTGAAATCGAGGCGGGGTCGGTGAGGGCTGGGGATGGGGGGGACTGTAAGGTCCTTGGAGGGCCTGAAGTCTTGTGGGGAGAAGCTGGGGTCTGTGCTGCTCTTCTCCCAGAGTGTGACCCCAGAGTCGTGGCCAAAAAAGGATCTAAGGGATGTGCTCTGGCTTCCAGGAATACTTGGCTTAGGAACTCCCTCACTGTCCTTCACTGCATAGACTCTTCACAGCACACACTACCCTCCAGAAAAGCAGGTCAGTGAAAATCAAATCGGGAAAGGACATTAGAGAAGCTAGTGTCTTAATACCTATATTAATGAGTAGAGGTGAGAATTCGCATGGCACCGTAAACACCTGTGTTGTGTGGGGCAAAGCTCAAGAGCAGATGCTGAAACTTGAGTGCTCTAAAAAAGCCATTAGTTGGGCTGGGGAGGAATGGGGCAGAGCTGGGCTGGGAAGGCCAAGGAATGTGAAAACAAACATGAGTAACTGGGGCAGGGTCTGCAAAGAGAGAAGGAAGGGTGATCAGTAGAGGCAGCCTATATAAGGAAGGAATGGCTCATTCTGACCACAGGACCCAGATCTGTTGACGCAGTGGTGGGGAGGGTCAGGGCTTTGCTGACATCTCTCAGGAGGCCCTCAGGACACCAGTGGCAGCTGCAGCCCCATAATGCCTGGTGGAGTCTGGCTTGGATGGTGAGCCCGAATGGAAGTTTCTTCTCTCAGCGGTCTGTGGATAAGAGTGGGTGCCAGTGAGTCCAGACTGCAATAGCTTCAGAAGCCAGAGTCAAGAGAGAGGATCTGGCTCAGAGCTGGGTGAGTCCCCTCACATCTGGGGTTTGGAATAGGGCTGAAGGAGAGAAGTTCTACAGTATCATTAGTCTGCACACCTGAGCAGACTAATTCAGATGTGCTCTACCCAACGGAACCAAGGTTGTGACTCAAAGGTAATGGGGTGGGAGCAGTTGGGTATACAGGCAGGTGTGTGAGTAGAGATGGGAAACAGAGAACCTCATAGCTCCGTGCTCTCAGGCTCTTACCTTGTCTCACACCTGCTCACTGGCCCTCAGGTGCTCCTGCCAGGGGGTGACCACAGTGTTGCATACCAGATAGTTGATGCTCCCACAGGGCTCTGGGGCTGTGGGTTGGAGGAGTTGGAGGCAGCATGGAAAGTGAGGAAGAGATCAAACTGTGGACCAGGAGCCTCCTCCTTCCTCCACAGTCATCTGTCAGGCCTTACCCCATCAGAGATCCCTGCCACGTGCATCCTGGAACACTGAGCGACGTTTCCTGCCAGTGTCATCAGGGCCTCATGCTTAATTCTCTCACCCTAATACTCACCTGGGAGAAAACTGGACAGAGCAGAAGACATGTGCTTACACCTCACCTGAACTCAGAGCTCCCAGTCCTGCTGGGCTCTCTCCTTCTTTCTGCCATTATACTTCCAGGTACAGCCCTCCTCCTGGTGCTGCCTCCTTTCTGGGAGTTTTCACTCTTTAAGTCCTGCATACCTGGAGCCTCTTCTCCGGAAAACATATCTGGAAGATTCCCACTCTCCTTCAAGACTCTCTCGAAAAATGACATTTTCTTGGAAAGCCCCTGAGCAGAGGTGAGAATTTGCATGGCACCGTAAACACCTGTGTTGTGTGGGGCAAAGCTCAAGAGCAGATGCTGAAACTTGAGTGCTCTAAAAAAGCCATTAGTTGGGCTGGGGAGGAATGGGGCAGAGCTGGGCCCCACTCTCACCATGACCATGACGGGCCTTCCAACCTGGCATCTCCCCTGCTCCAGTCCACAAGGCTGCCCCTGCTACGGGCATTGTCCCAGCTTCTCTTGTTCGAGCTTTGGGTGTCTATTTCCTGCAGGGAACTGCCAGGTATAGGATTAAAGTTAAGAACATGAATTTTGGAGTCAGGCAAATCTCAGTTCAAAATCATCCTTGCCACTTAACCTCTCTAGATCTGTTTCACACCATAGAGCTGTTATGACAACATTGAGCTCCTCACATAGTAATGTGCTAGAGCGCTACTATATGTCTGACACACAGTAGATGCCCAAGAATATTTTTCAAGTGTTTTAATTTAGAGCCCTTCTACCCTGGGCTGGGTCTGTGTGCTCTCACCTCTGCTCCCTCAACGGAGCCACCAGCCACTTCAGGTCTTTGCACCTGGTGCACGGTGCCCATCACACTCAGCCCCTCCCCCTGCAGCACTGCCCCTGTCATGCATTGCATGACTCCAGGGGTGTCAATCCGTAGACCTCAAGGTGAATGGAGTCAGGATACAAATGGCCCTGGCTTAGGCCCCTAAAATGGCCGTATGTTGTCCCCTTTCTGTTTTCAGCCAGGTCAGCTCAGAACAAAGTTTGTCTCTGCTTTGTAAGACCTTCCTGAAAGCCTCAGGAAATAGCCAATGTCTTCTAACATCCTGGTATTTTTCTACCACATCTCCTAAAACTCCAGCTTCAATCGACATTTGGTCTGAGACAGCTAAGCTGCAGTTGGAAGAATTTAACCAGCTACGTCACTATCACATAATAAGAAAGAGGGCTTCTCACTCAGCTAATTTCATATTTTGGAACCTTTACCCTTTTAAATCTTGATTTGATTCACAGGTCCTTCTTTTTCTCTTATTTTTAGAAATATGCAATAACTTGCAGTGCAATGAAATGTAGAATTTAATTAGGCTTTAAAATTTAAAACCTTTTTCAAGACAACTAGACAATGATGAACTTGGTGGATAGATTGACTTGTAATCAAGGTCCTGCATAGAATGTTAGATGGTGATAAGGGGTAGGAAAAAAAATGAAGCCAGAAAGAGGAATATGGCAGAGGGTTGTAGTTTTATAAAATGTGTCGCTAAGAAGGTGATATTTGAGTAAAGACCTGGATGAGGTAAGATTGCAAACCATGCAATAAGTTTATTGATTATTGATTATCTAGGGGGAGAGTACATTCAAAGGAGTACAGTAGTACAATTGTCCAGATATGGAAGCAAGCCTGGCCCACTCACGTAACAGCACAGAGCACAACATAATTGAAGTGAGGTGAGCAAGGGGAGACTAGCAGAATACACATAATTAACCATTTCCTTATTTGAGAGCATTCAGGATATTTCCAATATTTGATTTTATAAATAATTTTGCACTCAATATTTTATAAATTATTTCTTTACTATTGACTCTTACCATTGGAATTCCTGGATTAAATGAAGTTCTTGATTTCTAATGCGAAGTTGATTTCCTGTAAAGTTGTAGAGTTTCCACTTCCACCAAAAATGTATGAATGTACTCATTGCATCCTTTATCACCATTGTAAGTGTTGTCCCTTTAAAATCTTTGTCATCTTGCCCTGGCTGTTGTGGCTCAATTGGTTGCAGCATTGTCCCATACACCAGAAGATGGCAGGTTCAGTTCCCAGTCAGAGCACATACCCAGGTTGTGGGGAGTGTGTGTGAGGCAACTGATCAACTGATTAATGTTTCTCTCTCTTACCCTCTCCCTCTTCCCTTTCCTCTCTCTCAAATCAATATAAAATAGAAAAAATAAAATATTTGTCATCTTGATGGGTAAAAATAGTAAGGCATTGTTGATTTTATTTATAGTTTACTGATTATTAAGTTGAACTTTTTCATGTTTATTGGCTACTTAGATTTCTTTGTTGTGTATTGTTTTTCATAGATTTTGCTCATCTATCTACTTAGATATTAATATTTTTCTTACCAGTTTGCACAGTCTCTTTGTTGGGACTGCCATAACAAAGTACCATAGATTGGATAGTTTATAGAAAAGTGAAATTTTATTTCTCACATTTCTGGAGGCTGCAAGTCTGAGACTAGGGTGCCAGAATGGTCAAAGATCTGGTGAAAACTCTTATTGAGGTTTAAGACTGATGACTTCTCATTGTATCTTCACAGAGTGGAAAGAGAGCCAACCTCTGTCTGGTTTCTCTTAGAGGGCACTAATCCCATCATGGGGCTCCACCCTCATTACCTAATTTCCTCCCAAAGGCCCATCTCTAAATATCCATCACATTGGGGATTAGATTTTAACATATGAATTTGGAGGGAACACAAACTTTCAGTCCATAAGACTTATTAAATGTCATTTTTGCTAGATATCCCCAAATAATATGCAGAAGCAACTTGGAGACATTAGTATTCTGCTTGTTATCGCTGCTGCATCACCATAGTAGGAGCCTCTAGCCAGGTACTGTGGCATGAAGAACTCAGGCTCCTAGGATAAGAATTAGACTCTACTCTCTGTCTCTCCATTTGAGGCAATTGTCTCTTTCCTCCAACTGCCCTGGCTGTCACTCAGCTCCCTTCTACTACAAGTTCCACTCTTTTCACTGTTCCGTATTTTACAGTAGTCTTCCTCATTATAATGTGATTTTTTTCCACAGTGAGGGTCTTGTTTCTATGGTGATGTAAGAGAAAGTCTGGGTGGAGGCGTTGCAGCTGGAAACTTACACCTACTTTGAGAGGTAAACAATCGGATTGAGGTAAAGGGTCAGTGAAGATTCTGAAAGTGCCAGGCAGAGGGCAACCTCTGTGGGGAAGTTAACTCAATAGGAAAACATAATGAACTGCTTTCTTGTCATTGTAATTACCTCCCATAGGCATGCAACTTTCACACTCCTCTACCACTAACATTGCATATTCAATAATATTTTTTCATGTATTGCCTTAGACATTTGGTCTGAAACAACTCTTTACGCAACTTAGACAACTTTTAAAACAACTTTGTCAAAGAAAAAGAGTATTATGTGGCAGCTACAGAGTGATAAAAGATTACTGGAATACTTTCTCTTTCTACAGTAAATGAAAATTTAAACAATTTTTCATGTGAAAGGTAAACAAATAATTAAAAGAAAAGTCAGCAGCATAATTAATAAAAATGGTTCTACCGCAAAGCCTAATACAATAAAGCAGTGTTTAAGTATAATTTAAAAATATTGTGACTAAAGATCATACACCACGACCAAGTAGGATTTATCCCAGGGATGCAAGGATGGTACAATATCCGCAAATCAATAAATGTGATACATCACATAAACAAATTAAGAGATAAAAACCACTTAATCATATCAATTGATGCAGAAAAAGCATTTGACAAAATCCAGCACCAGTTTTTGATAAAAACTCTCAGCAAGATAGGAATA
>PVJC01039536.1:0-16207 GCA_004026665.1 Murina feae | reverse complement strand
CGCCCACGAAACCAGTGCTGCTTAGAGGCAAGATTCTTTGAGTGGCAGGAAGCCCTGGGGGCTGGGCTGTGTGGGGTGTGCTGTGCAGGTCGTGGGCCGCACACCTCCAGGGGGCGCCATGCACACCGTCTACATGGGGCGCCGCCTCCCGGAGGTCCCTCAGCCAGACCCCACCTCCCCTGGACATGCCCCGCCTCGGCCCGGGTGCGGGGCCCTCCCCTCCCCACCCTCCCTTTCTCCTTGGCGTTTCAGGGACACGTTCCTCTGTGGAAACCGAGGTGCCCGGCCCCGCGCCGGCGCTGCTGGGGCCGCTTCCGCTCCGTGCCGCGCGCCCGCCCGCCGGCGGCTCCGCTGCTAACCTTTGGGGTTTGCGCATAAAATAGAAACTCGCTTTGTAGGTCAGTTTGTCAGTAATTTTGGCAGCTGCGGGGCCGCCGAGGGACGAGCTGCGGTTCCCACTCGTCTCTCCTGCTCGGTTCCGAGTCTTGCGCGCAGCCCTTCCTGGGAGGCGCGCTCACCCCTGCAGGAAGCAGCCGCGTTCCCTGACCTGGTTTCCCGTCGCAGGAGCCGTCCTGCCTGCGGCACACCGGGGCCGGGGAAGGAATCGGTCGCCCCAGCGCGGAGCCTTCGGCCCCGGCCTCGCCTTCCCGGGCAGGTGGCACGTGGGGGAGGCTGCGTGGGAGAAGGTTCTCCCGAACCCGCCGCACACCTGGGCCTCACTCTGCCCTGTGGGACCTGCCGCTGGCCCTCCTGGCCCTGTACGACCCCTCCTGTCCTCGGTCCCCCAGCCCCCAGCCTGGGCTGCGGACATTCTGGGCATCTTCCATCAGGATAAGCTGCTGGTGCCCAGCTATGTAACCGCTGCTGCAGGGGAGAGGGCGTGGGGAGCAAGTCCTCCTCAGACCCTGCCTCCAAGGGCCTGGCAGTGGTGCTGGTGGGATTGGTTGTCAGAGAGAGGTGTTTGGGGAGTGCTCAGACACGTGCCTGGAGAAGTCCGGGAGCGCTTCCTGGAGGCGGCGGCGAGGCCCTGGGCTCTGGGCCCCCTCCCCCCTCTCTATTATTTGGGGACCCCTTGCGGAGCACTTTGGAACAGAGCATCTCTAGTTCAGCACAGGAAGTGGGAAATTCAATCCCACCCAAACAGGAATTCGGTCCCAACGGCGTGTGTGGGACCTGCCGCCAGGATCTGGGTGGATTAGGAGCTCGTCCGAGACCCCGTGGTCATCCTGAAGTTGCAGAGTGAGGGCTCCAGGTGGTTGGGGTGCCAGGGGAGGGGTCTGCAAGGAGGGAGAACAGAGCAGATTGGGGCTTTGGGGAGCCCCCAGGAGTCTCAGAGACCCTGGCTCCTGGCTCCTCTGAGAAGGCAGGTGGCTGGGGGCACCACCAGATGCGCCATTAGGTCCAAGGCCCCGAGTGCTCCCTGGGGTGCAGAGGCAGCTCCTGGCTCCCTGGACAGGCCCCTGGGTTGTCTGTACAGAGCACTGCCTTTGGGGCCCTGGGGGAGCATCTGTAGGGAAGGAGCAGCGGAGAACAGAGGCCGGATTCCAGCCTGTCCTTCCCCCACGTGCCAGACCCTGCCACGGGGACTGTCCCACATAATTCTCACAGCAACCCTCCACGGACACCCTATTCCCCCATTTTATGGATGGGGACAGTTGAGGCCCACAGTGGAGGGGATACCCATCAGAGCAGGGTCAGGACCCAGGTGGGCTGGCGACAGACCCATGTGCTCAGCCACGTGCCACACCACCCCCCTGTGGTCGAGGAGCCCCTCATCCACGGAGCCACTGCCTACAGGGCAGTGTTCGCCGGACACCCTTTCCAGCTGCCTGTTCTGGGCGTTTCCAGCGGCCACCTCCGCCCAAGGGATCTTACACGGGGTGGTAGGCGCAGCCTCCAGATCCCACCCACGTGGCCCTGCAGGATTAACCCCCCCTCCCCTGTTCCCTTCCTCCTTCCCTTTTCCTGTAAACGCCGACTCGGAGAAATTCGTGGGTGACACGTCCACGCGAGGACCCCAGCCCCGGCCGCTGAGCATTAGGGGGCATCCTGAAATGAAGGCGGGAGCCGTGGGCCGGCCGGGGCCCCTCCTGAGCGGCGATGATTTATTTCGGGAGTGTGGCAGTCATTAGTATCCTCCGTGCCGGAGCCGAGCGCCGGGCCGGGTCTGCGGCCGAGGGAGCCTTCGGGGCCATTACCAGCTAATGGCTCGGTGTGGGCGAGGGAGCCCGCAGTCAATCTCCGCGCTGGCGGGTCATAAGCGCGCTGGTCCCTTCCCGCTCCCCACCCAGATCAGGCCCGGCTTCGTCCCCCTGCCCCGGGGGCCTCTGCGTCCCCCCTCAGCTTGGACAGCGGAGGCCGAGGAGAGGCCCAGGATCGTGTCCGTCGGGGCCCACATGTTAGAAGCCTGGGCTCGCGTGGGGCCTCTTGGTTCCGCTGGCTTGGTTTTTGGGGCGTCTTCCTGAGGGCGGTTGCGAAGCCGGCGTGACACACTGGGTGGCGCTGTCATGGACCCTCTGAGCATCATAGTGGGTCTCAGAATGGCAGGTGCCCAGATTGTTGGGGTCCTGAGACCCCAGACCTGGAGTCCTGCAGAGTTCGGGATCTCAGCTCCAGACCTGCCCCCCTCTCCCCCCCGTGGTGCCTGGAGAACCCCGCTCCTACGCGTGACCACAACCACCAACCGGGCACAATCCAGAGCACACTGTCCAGGCACGCGAGCGCAGCCACGGGCGTGACTTCCATAAGGTACCAGCCTCGCTGGCGAGCCCCAGGGAACACCTGTACATGCTTTTATTTAACTCCGAATGTCCCCGTTACTGGTTGTACCATATAATCAACTGAAAGGGGATGATGAGAATTTCTTTGCCTTCTTTTTCTCATACTAAGCCTGCAAAACCCAATGTGTGTGTGTGTGTGTGTGTGTACTTAATACAGATTCTTATTGATTTCTGAGAGGAAGGGAGAGGGGGAGAGAGAGAGAGGAACATCAGTGATGAGAGGGAATCATGGATCGGCTGTCTCCTGCATGCTCCCCACTGGGGATGGAGCCCATAACCCAGGCCTGAGCCACGCCGGCCGCCGGCCCGCAATCCGATGTGTATTTTGCAGACGCGCATCTCTGCCTGGACCAGCCCCATCTCAAGGGCTGTGGCTCCGGCTGGCGAGGCGGACAGTGCGGCCCTGGGGTGGGGGGAGCGTCCTTATTCCTGATGGGAAGTGGGGGCTGCAGGCTCACGAGGGAATAGGGGTCCCCTTCATGGGAGGCTCCTGGGACCGTTGGCAGAGACCTCGATTTCCATCTGGACTTTGGAAATAGGCATTCGCCACTTGCCATCCTGCCAGCCCTCCGTTCATCACCACTGCTCCAGGGGTGGCCCCCAAGACGCCTCTCCTGCCCCGAGGGAGCCCTGAGACCCTCAGCTAGAGCAGGAGGCCCAGGCAGCCCCACAGGGAGAGAGGAGCCCCATAGCCAGTGGCCCCTTCCTTCTTGCTTCTGGCCTTGAGGGAGCTGAACCCTGGGCAGTGGCTGCTGGCGCCTGGCCTCCTGCCTGCCAGTGCCTGGGGGGGGGGTGCAGATGATGGGGGAGGGGCCCCCAGCACTCTCCTGATGCCCTCTCCCCCCCTCGCCATCCTCCTGCCCTCCTCAGAGGTCACCTTCCGGGCCTGGCGCTGGGAAGTGCTTCTCAGGGCTCCTCCTGAGGCCCCGGGAGATAAAAGCCGGGCTGTGGGGATGGTGAGGAGGGAGCCAAATTCTATTTATAATATTAAAATGAGTGCATTTGTGCCTTGCTGATCTCCAGGGTTTTTTTTTTTTTTTTTCCATAAGGAGCAAAACACAAATTAGCATTTTTCCATTTCCATATATTGACTAGAAAAATCGCCTGCTCTCAATTAAGACCTATAGCTTTTGGGATGTATGCAACAATTTTATAAAATATTTACAGCGAGATTTGCATTTTCCACGGCGCTACGGTTTTTCTTGTGTTTAGGGGAAGGCGCCGAGGCCTGGGAGAGGAGAGGGAGGAGAGGCGCTCTCCGGAACGCGGGGGCAAGAAGGCTTCGGGCTGTTTTGCTTGCCTTCTCCGGTTCTCCGGGTTTCTGGGGTCGTCCCTGATAATTACCGCTGGCCAGCCGATCCACCCACGGGCTATTGGGCTATTGTATTTGTTAGACCTGGCTGCTTTTGACAAATCTATCACTTTCCCTTTAAAACTTGCGGGAATGGAGCTGTCTGTGGCTGTTGCCCGAACATTTTTTTCCGAATGTAAAAGCATGCCGTAAAGAACATAGCTATTTCCTGGATAATTTGCAGTTGTATATTTTATGTTAATTTCACCGAAAATACTGCACCCCTGCCAGGCTTCGTAGCGGCTCACTGTGATATGAATAATTTCTCGTGAATCATTTTTTTTCCTTCATTTAAGATTTGGCACCTTTTTAAGATTTTAATAATAGCAACAAGGAGGAAGATTTAGAACAAGTGAAACATTAGTGCCAAAGAAATTCACGTCGGGCGCTAATGTGAGCTCGCACAAATAATTACATGGAAAGCAGCGCCACAGATGTTTTTCCTTGTAACGTAATAACTGTTTACCAAACTGTTTATTTTAGGCCTTTTGGTTTATAATACAATATTTATCCCTTCTCAGCTGTAATAAAAAAAATATTGACGAGATGCTATAGAGGTTTGCAAAGACGATTGATCTGTTTACGTTCCGGGAAGCGAGCGCGGTATCAAAGCTCGGTGCTATTTCGGCGGATGAGTCAAGGTTAGGAGAACTGCATTCCGTTTTAGAGTCTGTTCCCTGATTTACTGGTTGAGAGCCAATCAGGTACAAAAATTAGTATTTTGTTAGCCTGTTGTTGGGTCAGGATATTGGTAGATAGTGTAATTTAAAAAAAAAAATTTATGTGTTGAATTGAGAGAGGGAGAGAGAAACATTGATCTGCTGTTCCAGTTATTTATTTTTATTTTTAAAATATATTTTATTGATTTTTTACAGAGAGAAAGGGAGAGGGATAGAGAGTTAGAAGCATCGATGACGGAGGAACATCGATCAGCTGCCTCCTGCACACCCCGCACTGGGGATGTGCCCGCACATCCTCATGCCCTTGACCGGAATCGAACCTGGGACCCTTCAGTCTGCAGGCCGACGCTCTAACCACTGAGCCAAACCGGTCAGGGCTGCTGTTCCACTTATTGAGGTATTAATTGGTTGCTTCTTGTATGTGTCCTGACTGGGGATTGAACCCACAACCGTGGTGTATCGGGATGACACACCAACCAATTCAGCTATCGGGTCAGGGTCTGGAGAGTGTATTTTAAATAGAATCCTTAGATCTGAGTCCGCCAGTGGACTGGGAAACATCAGAGCTGCCGTCCATGTAAGTCAGATGGGCTCTGGGGGTGGGAGGGGGGGCATGAAGATGCTGTTGTCACATTTAGGTTCAGACAGGAGCAGGGGCTGTTGGGAGGTCAGTTTGGTCCTGGGTTACAAAGTCTTGACCTTGATTCTCAGCTTTTGTCTGCAGCCAGCGAGGAGGGGTGCCCAGTATCGCTCTGTCCCGTGTGAGCCCCCGTCGGGAGCCTGGGTGGCTTGGAAACCCACTTCATTGGGAAGGAAACCAGCAGTGGGAGACCCAGGAGGACCCCCCAGCCCTCCCTACCCCTCCCTGCCCTCTAGCCGGGATGGGGAGGATCCTGTCTGGGTCTCCCAAAAGGCCGGGGCTGGGACAGGGAGGAGCCTTGGGGCCCTGTCAAGAAAGGGGCCACCCCGAGTCCTGGGGTCCCTGCCCAGCCTCGCCCGGTGCCCGGGGCTGCTGACCGCTCGTGTTGTGTAATAGCCAGCTGATCGGGCTCCGAGTCGCAGCCAGTCGGGGGTGGGGGGGGATGTCTGTGAGCTGGGCTGTTGGTTTCACGTGTGTGGTGTGTGTGCTTGAAGTCTGTGTGTCATTTGTGTCTGTCTGGGTCTCTACATTTGCATGCCTGGGAGTCTTCCTCCATGGCTCTGCACTCATCTGTGTGTGTCTGTCTATGTCTGTGCGTGTGCATGTGCGTGTGTGTGTGCGGATTTGATGTTTGTGGCTTTGGGTGTGTTTGTGGTTTTGTGTGTTTATTTGATTCTGCATATGTGGATCAGTGGGGTTGTTTCTCTGTGTTTGTACGTTTGTGTGTATGTGCGTGTGCCTGTAGTGTTTGAGTGTGAGGGACAGGTAGCCCCTCCTGCTGTGTTTCTGGGTCTAGGCATGTGTGTGTGTGGGGGGGGGCACCCCCAGGAGCCAGCCCCTTCCTCCATGAGGCCTAAGCTGCCAGCAGAGATGGTGGGCTGTGCTAACGCAGATGTGTGGCCACTTCTCTCCCCCAAACTTTCCGCAGGAGGGAAGAGGGAGGAAGGAGGAGGGAGGTGGGAGGAGGGAGGCGGGAGGAGGCGGGCGGAGGCGGGCAGAGGCTCCAAAGGGAAGGGAAGTGTGGAATTTTTAATAAAGACAGAGACAAGGGGGCGGCCTCCCAGCCCCCAGCGCAACCGGCGAGAGGGAGATGGCTGCTTTCGGCTCTGAATGCAGAGCGTCCTTTCTCTTGCTGGGGAGGCCAGTGCCTGGAGGGCCCCACCTTGAAGCTGAGGGGCAGGCGGTGGGGGGCGGGGCGGGGGGAGCAGCTCTTCAAGGGCTCCTTGTGCTGCTGGTGGTTCTGGCCCTCCTCACGGGGTCCTGTAATGAGCTCTGCAGCCCCCCAGCAGGCCCGGGAGGGGGAGAGTGCGCATGGCAGGTAGGAGACGGTGCCGAGGGCCCCTGGCAAGTCCTGGGAGGACGTTTCTCCTGTGCTTTGCTAGTTCATCACTAAAGAGCCGTCTTCTTCGAGGGGCCACCCCAGGGTGGGCTCGGGCTTCTTGGAGGACCAAGGCATCCCCCTCCCTGGGAACTGCCTGGGGCTCAGACCTAGATTTTCCAGGTTATAGACAGAGAACCTGGAGCAGGTGGCACCTGGGCCTGGATGGACCGCGAGGGGGAGTTGGGCAGCTGGCAGGGAAGGTGCTAGCAGCCCATCCTGAGTCTCCCAAGGACTTTGTGGGGGGGGAGGGGAGTCCCAGGAGGTCCCAGTAGGGGTAGGGCTGGACCCAGGGCCAGGCGTCCCCCACAACCGCTCCAGGGTGCGATCTGCCCACTGCCCAGCTCTTGTTCTGCCCCAGGATGCCTCTGGGGTCCGAATGGATGCCTGGGGACGGGCTCCCGGAGGCTGCGGCCGCCACCAGGGGTCCCCCTTCCGCTCACTCCCCTCGCAGCCTCCCAGTCCCCGTCCCTAGATGAAGGTCCATCGCGATGCAAAGGATGTAGGTCTGGGTTGGGGGCAAAGGATTGATCCGCCCGGATGACCGACGTCCTCCCCCAGGAACTGTTTCTGCTCTGATACCCGCTAACCTCTCCCCTTGGCGGACATCGTGGGAAACTGAGCCTGTGAACGGGGAAATCAAGGCGTTAAGGACCATCCGCTAGAAGGTGATACAAAATGAGCAAGGAGAGGTGTGTGTGCATGTGGGGGGGGGCTGGGGGGTGGCCCTGTGGGCCGGTGGGCTCTGGCCACGGGGTGCCACGCCTTTGCCGGGCATGTCTGACCCACTGGCCGGCTTTGTCTCGGTCGCACTGCTCTGGCCGCAGGGCCAGCTCCGGGCAGCGCTGGGGACCACGCAGGACCCGCCACGAGGAACTGGCCCCGGGAGCTGTGTGTCTCCGTTTCGGTGCTCACGGCTCACGGGCCAGGCCGGGGAAAACCGTTCACCCCGCGAGGGACTGACGCGGAAGAGTTCTGTTTTTCTAGAAGTTTCTAGATGCAGGTCCGATATTGCATGTGAGCGCTTTCTTGGTTGAGTCAGGGATGCGGTGGTGGCTGTCACATTCCTCATAACATCAGGCAAGTTGCCCTCTGTTATAAAAAGCCTTTAATAAAACCCCAAACCTCAAGGAATCTATCTTCCTTACAAGAAAAATGAACGTGCGGAGACATAGACAAAGGAGATCACCCCGAATCTCCCCTTCCCTCCCCCGCTCGTGGAAAACGGCTGCTAAGCACCTGATGTTGGCCGTTCCTGACCCTGAGCTTCACGTGTAAGCGCAGCTTTAAAAACACCGCATCTCGCCCTGACCGGTGTGGCTCAGTGGATGGAGCATCGGCCTGCGGACTGAAGGGTCCCGGGTTCGATTCCGGTCAAGGGCATGTTCCTTGGTTGCAGGCACATCCCCAGTAGGAGGTGTGCAGGAGGCAGCTGATCGATATTTCTCTCTCATCGATGTTTCTAACTCTATCCCTCTCTCTCCTCTCTGTAAAAAATCAATAAAATATATTTAAAAAAACACACCAAAAACAAAACAAAACCCTTGCCGCAGTCTGACATGCACCTCAGCAAGAACGGCACGATTGCCGTGTAACTCACATGCAGGAAGGCTGCCCTGTCATAGCATCAGCTTCCCGAATCTTCCCACGTGGAGGCCGGCAGTGCAGATCCTGACCGGGGCCACCTGGGCCCAGACTGCCACCTGGTGCCCGCTCCTGGTCCCTGGGGCACCCTCGGCCCTGACCTCCCACAGCCCGACTGCGGCCCCAGTTCTGCCCCTTCTACGCCTGGACACACTGCGCCCTGGGGTAGAGTGTCGGTACCGTCTTGTCACCCGTCCCCTCCGCCGTGTGCGCAATACTGTCACGTGTCCGCGCACACACCTCTCCTCCACCTTCAGTGGCGGCTCCCGTTCCCGTCTGGGGAGTGCCGCGGTGTGAGTTCCCTGTGGGGGCCGTTAGCTCCTCGCTATTATGAACCGCGTCCTGAGGCCGTCCGTGCTGCCTGGGTGACAATCACCTTGTCCTCCGGGGCGCGAGGCCGTGGTGGGGGGGGAAGGCTGGCGTGCCCCCCGCCGGAGCCCAGGTTGCTGCGTGGCGGATGCTGGCACCGCATCAGTTTACCAGCTGGGCCTCATCAGCGCGGGTGTTAATTACTGGAAGGCCCCGCTTCCGTGAGCGGCGGGCGGGGACGCGGGGCGCCCGCGTGAAGCGGGGTCACCTTGAAACAGACGCTTCCCGGGGAAGCGAAGCCGCGGGGAAGACCACGGGAATTCAGGCCGGCGGCTCCCCACCGGCCCCTCTCAGCCCCTGCGGCCTCCGTGGGGACGACGGGCGTGCCACTCCGCACCCCAGGTTCCTACTCATGTGAGCGCCGCTTTAAAAACATGCTAAAAACATGCACCGACGTCTGACGTGTGTGCGGGGAAGTGCACGTCTCAGGAGGTCACAGGGACCGTTGTGGATGTGTCACTGACACACAGGAAGGCTCGCCTGAGGGGCTCCGTCTGGCCCCGCGGTGTGGCACCGACTCGGGGGATTTGTCCCTCCTTTCACTGGGGTGAGCTGGGAGCAAGACCGCGTGTCTGTGGCTGACCCCTGTCCCGAAGACCCTTGGCCTCGCAGGCAGCTGGCCAGGTCTGGCCGCCCTGAAGACGTGGCCCGAGGGAGCACCGTAGCTCGGGAGTGGAGCCAGGGCCGGGCAGGGGGCACCCCCTGGCAGTGCCTAGCAGGGCGGCGTCCAGGCAGGCGGTGTGCTCAGGTTGGGAGGCACCGCCCCAGGCCCCAGCCAGGCGAGCGCAGGGCTGCAGGGGAGTGAAGTGGCCGGTTGCCTCTGTCATTCGTCATGGGGCCGCCTCCTGGGTCTGCTGCGGGGAATCGATGAGTCTGACGCCACCGTTTCCCAGGCTGCCTTCCTCCAAGCACATTGTGCTGGGAAAGGTGACATCCCCGGCCACGTCCACGTGGACCAGATAGAGATATAAATATATACAGATGCCCCTGCCCGCCCCTCCCTCGCTGCACAGGTGCTGCTGGAACGTCCCCGACCTTCTCGGAGCTTCTGTGGACGCGCCGGCCCCGGGGTCCGCGGAGCACCCTGCCCGGCTGTCGCGGCGGCGATGCGAGGAGCGCGGTTAATAACGGGCCGCGGAACTCAGCTGTGGGGGCGCCGAGTAATTATCCCGCCGCCCGGCGCCCCGTCCTCGCTGCTGGCCTTCATTAGAGCGCGGCCGCGCCGGTGGTGTGCGCGCCGCCTGTATATATATTTTTTCATTTAAATGATCAGCCCTGCTCGGGCACAGAGGTAATTTGACTTTTTGAAACCGCTGAGCCCCTGCGAATTCCCTCCCCTGCTCCTCGCGCGGCTCCACCAGCTGATCAGCCCCAGAAGAACAAAAGGTTTATCTGCAGCGATGAAGCATATATTCGCCAGCTTCTGGCGTCTGGATAAAAAAAAAAAAAAAAAAATCAAAGTCCTCCATTGAACATGTTAATACGGAGCCAAACGCACACAGCCAGACACTGAGCCTGGGCGGGGACCTGGGCGTTCGGGAGGCGAGACCCCACCAGGTCCTGGGCTGCGCGGCTTAGCCGGGGAGGAGTGGGGGGCCGGAGGGAGAAAGGGTGCTGGTAAACGGACAGGAAGAGCAGCCAGAGCCTCGCCAGGGCTCCCGGCTTCTCCCTTTGTCTGTGGTTTTGGTCAGGGGGCCTGCCAGGAGCTGGGGTGAGGGCACATCTCGGGGACCCGGGGAAGAGGGTTTGGGGGGACCCTGAGAAGAAACGCCCAACATGATGGGGGCGGTGCCGGCGTTCCTTTTGTTTTCCTGATTCGTTGTGGGCTCTCAACTGTGGGGAGTGGAAGGCCCGGGAGAATCTCAGAAAGGGGCTCTGTCTGTGCCCAGCCAGTGTGGCTCAGTGGTTCCGTGTCGACCTATGTCGCAGGAGGTCACAGTTGGATTCCCGGTCAGGGCACATGCCCGGTTTGCAGGCTTCATCTCGGGGGGGGGGGGGGGGGGGGGGGGGGGGGGGGGGGGAGGGGGAGCGTGAGGAGGCAGCAGATCCATGATTCTCTCTCATCATTGATGTTTCTATCTCTTTCTTCCCCTCCCCCTTCCTCTCTGAAATCAATAAAAATATATTTGGGAAAAGGATAGAAAAGAAAAGGGGGCTTCATCAGGCACCCCGGCATTTCCCAGCTCCTTCCTGCCATTCCTGACGGGGAGCAGCGCCCCAGAGGACGCAGGCGCCACCACGTTCCCGGAGCTGACCGTTCCTCACGGGGCGAGCGGATAGGCGCGAGACGGGCAATGTTTGGGGGTACACTTGTCTGTCAGATCCGGTCCCCGAGTTTCTGTCCTGGCTGTGGATCCAGGAAGACCAGGACGGGAGCTTTCAGGGGGGCGGTGCAGCTGCGGGAAGCATCTGCCGTTAAAGCCGTTGGCGGTGAGATGCCGGGGCGCACAAGGCATGGCGCAGGGACAGCGGAGGAGGGAGCAGTGCCGTGAGACGCCCGGAAGGGTGGCACACTTTGGCTCTGAGGAGACCGGCTGGGGTGGGGTTTAGCCCACTCGGGGGGCCAGGGAGGGTGCGGAGCGAGCAGGTCAAACTGAAAGGCTAGCACAGGGCAAATAACCGAGCCCTGCGGCCTGCGGGCGGTGGGTTGGACATGCCTGGTGTAGGGCAGTGAGCAGCAGCTCCTGCCCAGGTGGAGAGAAACGGCAAAGAATCCAGCCTTTTCTTTGAGCCTAAAGGAAGAACTGTCCTTTGGGGTGGGGACCAGCCGATCCTGGGTCGCTGTGAGTGGGAGTAGATGTGTGAGGCTAGAGAGTGGTCAGTGGGGGGTTTGAAAGAGGAGGGGTATTGGAGCTGGGCCTCTGCAGGATGAGTAGGAGTTCACTAGCCGGATACTAGACAGAATTCCAGGTGGTGGGCACACAGCTCAGAGGCATGAACGAGAGCAGGAGGCTCCTTGAAAGGCTTCTCGCCAGGGTCCCCAGTGGTTCTCGACTGCGGGACCCGGGGGTGTTTGCAGTCTCATCGGGCCACTGGCCCTGTTGTCCACTGTCCTGGTGCATAGAGGACCCCCCCCCAGAGCCATGATCTGCAGCCCTGGCCGCCTTTTCTCCCGGCCCAGTCCCCTGCCCCAGCGGCAGCCCCTGGATCAGCTCCTTCACCCCTCCCAACCCCCAACCCCCACCCCCCTGCCCACACGGTTGTGGGGCCCGTGTGTGTGTGTGTGTGTGTGTGTGTGTGTGTGTGTGTTAAGAGGGGGGTGCGAATTGGGGGAGGGGCCAAGAGGAAGGAACGATGTATACTCTTGTGTGTCATTTCAATCCTTTCTCCAAGTGCAGGCTTTCTTTTCTTTTCTTTTCTTTTAAATATATTTTTGATGATTTCAGAGAGGAAGGGAGAGGGAGGGAGAGAGGGAGAATCATGGACCGGCTGCCTCTTGCACGCCCCTCCCCGGGGATCGAGCCTGCGACCCGGGCATGAGTCCTGACGGGGAATCCAACCGCGACCTCCTGGTTCCTAGGTCGACGCTCACCCACTGAGCTGCGCAGGCCAGGCTGTTGGGCCCCTGATGCCCATGAGCTGGCTCTTCCTGCCAGCCCAGCCCCAGCTCCGGCCTGGCCCCCGCTTCGGGGTTCTCTTTGTCGGACATGGGTGCCTCCCGTGTTTGCCCAGCGTGCTGCCTGCCGACGCACGCCCTGCCTGGCTTTACTTGTCTGAGGGCAGGGACCGGTCCCAGGGCCTGTCCCGGTCGGGGTCTCAGGGGCTGCGGGCGGGGGATTCAGCTTTAAGGACATTGTCCCCAAGAGACATGGGACCTGGTCGGAAACCTCCGCCCGCTTGTGGGGAAATAGGTCGTTGCCTCCATCTGGGGCCGCGCATCTGTGCTCCTGTGAAGCGTTTTGGAAACACTTGGGCGTTGGAGCCTCTGCGAGGGCCCCTCCTCCCCGTCGATGCCCGGGCAAGGGACCCACCAGGCATGCGGTCGCCCCTTCTCCCGGGCGCCTGGGCCGGGGTTTCAGTAAACACAGTCCTGCCGCTGTCCTCACGGGAGATGGGCTGAGCAGGCAGGGGCGCCCAGGGCCGCGTCCCGGCCCCAGGTTCCGGCCCGATTCCCCCTGGTCCGGAGCTGGCGAGGGGAAGGCGTGCGAGTGCGGTGCTGTGGCGGGAGCAGGCCCGCGGCGAGGCGGTTGTGAAGTGCGAGCCGCCTCCTCGGAGATCCCCCGGCTCCGAGCTGCGAGCCGCACGCCACACGCGCAGACAGCTGGTCGCCCAGCGTGGGCCGCGCCTGCCGCTCGGCGCGGGCGCATGGCGGGGACCAGGTAATCTCTGATTTCCCCCGTGCGGATGCGGCCAGGAATATCTTAATTTGTCCCCGCGCTGGCGTGCGAGGGGGCTGCTGGGGCGGCCGCGCGCTCGGAACGCGGCCGGTCGGGCTGGACCCGCCGCAGTGAGTGGCGTGGAGGTCCGGCCGCCTTTTGTCGTGCGGGAAGGGCGCACGGTTCTTGATGATTTAATTAGGGATGCGCAAGTCACACACTGGGAGCGCCCGTCACGCCGGCGATGCTGAGGGCGGGACACGGTTACTTACCGGAGGGGAGTGGTAATTACATGAAGTGTGGTTTGCATCATGCCCGTCACTCCGCCAGCCACGCGGGTGGGGAGCGGGCGTCGGGGCCCCCAGGCCTTGGAAGCTCTGATGGAAGAGCCGGACCCTCAGAGGCAGGGCCACCTTCCTCCGGGCGTGGCCAGCAGCGTCAGCCGAGCTCTGGGCCGGGGGACACAGACGCCGATGTCCCCGGGTGACGATGGGGACAGGCTCTTGGGGCTCTGCCGCGCGAGGCCCGGGTTCTGTCCAGACGGCCAAGGCCGGCCCCCAACTCGCCCGCGTCGCGTGTCTGCCTCCGCGACGGTCGCCCTGTAATTATCCCTCCTTGTGTTCCTCTCGTGAATTTTGTGGGGGCTGTTCCACTTGATAGATACGCTGAGCGTTCTACGGTTCTCTCCGCACACGGAAGGGAGCCGCCTTTGAACAGTCAGCCGGCTAATTGCCGCTAATTGGTGCTGCTAGCGCGAGGCGGAACGGCGGTGTAGCGTGAGACTCGACAGTTAACAAATTCGCCGGTTCAGGCTGCAGGTGTGCCCTGTGTGGCAGAGGCGGGCTGCGGCCCACACGTGGATAGATTTTAAAAAATGCACACGACTAAGAAACGGGGACGTCTCCCCCCCTTTCCTCATGGACGGTGCAGCCACAGCAAAAGGGGTGCTGGTGGGTGCAAGGGTCTGGAAGATAGGAGATCCTGGGGGCGAGGCTGGGAGTGGGAGGACGGCATCAACTGCTCTGCTGGGGGCTGAGAGATCCTGAGTGAGGTCCCGCCCCACCCCTTGTCCGTGGTCTGGGGGCACCCGTGGTCCTGACCTTTTGATTGTAATTAGGTGACGTCTGCCCTGGGCCTTCCATTCGGATCTTGCCACCCTAAGGGGCTCTGGGGACAGGGTGGGGTGAGGTTACTTTCAAGGCCCCCTGCCCCAGTCGAGAGGGGTGGAGAAGGCTGGGGTGGTTCATCCTTCTCTGGGTCCCGTGCACATTCTGACCCCGCCTTGAGGGAAGTGTGGCAGACGGCACCTGGAGATGTGGGGGAGCAGGTGCATTGGCTAATGAGGTGATGGGGGGCCCGGCCTGGATGAGACAGGAGCATCTTCCATCTGGAACAACAGAGACCGCCCCCCCCCCAGTTCCTGTGTGGAAGCCTCAACCCCCAGCCCCTCCGAATGTCACTGTATTTGGAGAGAGGGCAGGTAGAGAGGTGGTTTCGTTAAAAGAGGCATGAGGGTGGCCCTAACCCAGTCTCACTGACATTTATAAGAAGGGGAAACTTGGCCCGGCTGGTGTGGCTCAGTGGTTGAGTGTTAACTTATGAACCCGGAGGTCACAATTCTACTCCTGGTCAGGGCCCAGGCCCAGGTTATGGGCTCGATCCCCAGCGTGAGGCATGCAGGAGGCAGCCGATCAATGATTCTCTCTCATCACTGAGGTTTCTCTGTCATCGATGTTTCTATCCCTCTCCCTCCCTCTCTTTCTAAAATCAATTAAAACATATCTATATATATAAAAGCCTAAGCAACCCTTATGACCAGATGACCGGGCAGTAGCTATGATGTGCACTGACCACCAGGGGGCAGGCGCTCAACGCGGGAGCTGCCCTCCAGTGGTCAGTGTGCTCCCACAGCCAACCTCCTGAAGTCCTTTGTCCTGGCCCTGATCGGCCTGATCAGGACTAGGCGAGATGGACCCCGATTGGCTTGATTGCTGGCCAGGCCGAGGGACCCCACCTGTGCATGAATTCATACACCAGCCTCTAGTTTAAAAAATAACAAGAAGAGGCATTTGGGCACCCAGAGCCACGAAGCGTGCGAAGCAGCCGAGGAAGCACCCCACCAGGGTGCAGCAGGGGGGAGGAGGCTGTGCCAAGGAGAGCCGCCTCGCGGAAGCCATCCTGCCGACAGATACCTTGACCTTGGACCTGGAGCGTCCAGGACCGTGAGAGTGGATTTCTGTCCTTTAAGGCCCGCCCAGTCTGGGGTGTTTTGTTGGGCGGCTGAGCAGACGTGAACCGTTCACGCCAGCAAAGCCATCAGAGTGGGGTGGGAGGCGTGTGGGATGAATTCGTTAGCTGAGTCCAGAAAATGAAAGGCAACAGCCCTCTTTGAGCTCAAAAATCCTAGCTTTAGGACAGAGAACAGGAAACTCCAGGCGCAGGCGTGGAGGGCAGCCACTCAGAGTGCAGTGTGTAGTAGAGGCATGTGGGTGGGTGTGTGTGTGGGGGGGGGCTTGTCCTGGCCACCGGTCAGTGAGCAAGGGTCACGGGGGCTGCTGGGGAGGGCGCTCCTGGTCATTTACAAAGGGCTGCCCCTCGCGCGAACCATCTTAGCCCTCGTTTTAACGGGAGGCGCACAGGTGGGTGTTCATTCCCGAGTCTTCCTCACTGGGTACGCAGGAAAGGGACTTTTTAGACGTGGGAGCCAATTGTCCTCACGGTCACTGCAGCCTGTTCCAGGCCACGAGCCAGCCAATCTGTGACGGGCACACTCCTTACACCTCGGTCCTCACTTCTTTCCGCCCCTTCGCCCCGGTTCGTCATTTTTAAAGAAATAAATAATTGCTTTGACTTATTTTTACTTTTTAAAACAATCTTCTCGTGAGGATTTGTTTCCATTGGTATTTTAGAGAGAGTAAAGGGAGGGGGAGAGGCAGAGAGAGAAACATCCATGTGAGAGAGACACATCGATGGGTTGCCTCCCGCAGGCACCCTGACCAGACCCCCGGGATCGAGCTTGCAGCCGAGGTACGGTGCCCTTGAGCGGAAT
>PVJC01039535.1:0-16212 GCA_004026665.1 Murina feae | reverse complement strand
TGTTCCTTTAAGGCGGCCTTCTAACTACTAACGAAGCCTCTGCTTCACCTCGCAGCGTCTATAATGAAACAATTGTTACTGTTACTGGTTAGGCTGGAGCTGCTCTCTCCTTCAGCTCCGGAGGATTCTATGATTGTTACAATGTTTCAAAAAGCTGTGTTTCGCTAGAGGCAGTGTAATCGGAGCTGAGCTGAGGGGCTCAGCTTCACTTTCACTCCTGCTGCAATGGAAAGGGCTGTTTACTCAGGCCCGTGAGTGGCGGCCGCCATGTTGGCTGGGCTAATTTGCATACAGCCGCTCTGATTGGCTGGTGGGCGTGGCTTACCCTGTCTCGGAGAAACGGTTAATTTTAATATTTCGCTTTTATTAGTTTAGATAAGTGTTGAATTTTAAAGTCTATGGCTGATAGTCTAATACGTTGATGTAACTGTTTCTTGATTTCTATTGTCAGTTTTTCTGCTGCTATCAATAAATTGATGTTATTTTATTTCTCTTGTGTGTGTTTAGGACATTGTGCCCAATTGCTTACAGAAATAGTTTGAGGTATAGGGTAATGTTTCCTCTAAAGAGGATTAAATGGATTCTGCCAGTCTTCTGACTTCTGATTTTAGATTTCTTTTAGAATATTTTGAAATGTACCCACATCCCTGCTTTTTTTTTTTCTAATAGCACTGCGAAGTGAATGGCTTAGATGTTTTAAATCCTAGCTACTACAGTGAACAAAATGATGGAGGTTTGTTAGAGAGATGGACAGGACGTGTTTGTTCATGCAAACTAAATACAGCTGAAAAATACTGGTTATGAGTATTGAAAATAGCTTATTGAAAAGAAAAGAATCCTGTCAAGTTTGACTTTTCTATACTATGAAATTTTATTCCTTTTTATTGCAAAATAGGTACACGAATGTTGTGTTTCTCCCTTAAAAACATCTGCAATATCATCACATTTGTACTCCTCAGCAGTTCCTTGGCTTCACATTTCCTTTGGATTTTTAAAAGTAACAGCTAGTGCAGTAAAAATATTCATAACACTTCTTTGATAGTTCCCTTTTATGGTTTTTGTCAGAAATAATTATGGACAAGATTTATGCCAAATAGAAATATGTCTTATTGTAGAGAGATGTGTTCAAAACAAAAATAAATACTAAATATTGAAAATGACAATTGACTGTCTCCTGGGACTACTAATACATTTTGTTTTCAGCTTTAATCAATGAATATAGATGAGGTGCTATCAAGTACCATTCACAATACAACAGCCAGAGTGATTTTTTTAAAAACAGTACAGTTCAAATCAGGTCTATAATGGCTGTCAATTGCAAGTAGAAACAAAAACTCAGTCATGCATGGCTTTAAGGCCTCCATAACCTTCAGGATTTGACCTCCCTCTCCACTCTCTCGTTGGACTCCAGCACGGCCTGACTTTCTCTGTGTTCCTCAGACACACCCCCATCTGTTTCTACCAGAAGTTTTTGCGTTGGTGATCCCTTTACCTAGAGGCTCTTGTCTTCAGTTTTCCTCTTGGCTGGCCTTGTTTTGGTCTTTCAGGTTGTAGCTAAAAGTCTTCAATGAGAATTTATCTCATAAACAGTCTAAATTAACCCCTCCTCATTCTCTGCTGCCCCTAGTTTAATCTTATTCACCAGCTTCTTTCATTATCTTCATATAATGCATCATCACTTGCAAATAGCCTATTTACTTTACTTTTTGCCATTTTTCTTTTTCTTTTTCTATTGTATAAAGTTTTACAAATGTCTCCTTTTTTCCCCTATTGCCTCCCCCGCCCCCCCTTGGCCCAACCATTCCCACCCTGGGCAAGCCCCCACCACCCCAGTGTCTGTGCCCATTGGTTATGCTAATACGCATGCATATAAGTCCTTCGGTTGCTCTCTAACCCGCCCACCTCCTCCTGCCATTTGTCTCGGGATCTATTCTTGTTCATCAAATTACATTGATCATTATATACCACATATGAATGAGATCATGTGATATTTATGTTTCTCTGACTGGCTTATTTCACTTATCATAATGCTCTCCAGTTCCATCCATGCTGTTACAAATGGTAGGAGTTCCCTCTTTTTTATAGCAGCATAGTATTCCATTGTGTAGATGTGCCACCGTTTTTTAATCCACTCATCTGCTGATGGGCACTTAGGCTGATTCCAAATCTTAGCTGTGGTGAATTGTGCTGCTACGAACATAGGGATGCATATATCCTTTCTGATGGTGTTTCTGGTTTCTTGGGATATATTCCTAGAAGTGGGACCACTGGGTCAAAAGGGAGATCCATTTTTAATTTTTTGAGGAAACTCCATACTGTCTTCCACAGTGGCTGCACCAGTCTGCATTCCCACCAGCAGTGCAGGAGGGTTCCTTTTTCTCCACGTCCTCACCAGCACTTGTCATTTGTTGATTTGTTGGTGATAGCCATTCTGACAGGTGTGAGATGGTACCTCATTATTGTTTTGATTTGCATCTCTCAGATGATTAGTGACTTTGAGCATGTTTTCATATGTCTTTTGTCCTTCTGTATGTCCTCTTTTGAAAAGTGTCTATTTAGGTCCTTTGCCCATTTTTTGATTGGATCGTTTATCTTTCTTTTGTTAAGTTGTATGAGTTCTCTGTATAGCCTATTTATTTTCTTACTTGCTTAAAAAGCTCTCTTTTTTAGAAAGTAGAGAACTGTCTTTTCTAGAACATAGAGCACTGCCTTTTACACAATAGGTCATGAAAAAAATCTTGATTAACTTTCAGATATGATATTTGCAAAATATATTGGTATTTTAATAGAGAATTTAATTGCCTAGATCAGAAAATTTTACATCAGAGACTAATTTGTTAGAATAAAGTTAGAATGGATGTGAAGATTCTGAACTAAAGGGTGTTAAATGTGTAATTTAAAATAAGGGCCATTCCTTAGACAGTGTTCAAACTTGCCTAGAATATATATGTGTGTGTGTACACACACACACACACACACACACACACACACACACACACACACACACACAAAGCCAGTGACTGTAACGCCATAATAACCAGTTGCTATGATGCCCACTGTATCCAGTGAACCCATCCCCTCTTCCTGGCCGGCCCCACCCCTGATCAGTCTCTCCCACCCTGACTGAGGTCAGGGTGTCTGGTCAATCCCCCCACGACCTCTCTCTCACCAAGGCTTCCCTAGTCCCCAGCAGGAATCCCCACCCCATGGGGGCATGGCCGTCCTGCAAACTGCCCATGGCCCCTTGCTCAGGCCAGCCCTGTCCCCCAACCAGGACCCCCACCCAGACCCAAGGCCCCCATCAGGGCAGTCCAGGCCTAGGAACCGTACTCGTGCATGAATTTCATGCACTGGGTCTCTAGTATATATATAATAGAATAGAAAATACATGTATATGTTATATAGAAGATATATAGTCATATTTATATGGAGAGTGAGATTATTCATATTCTCTGAAAAAGAAATTTTGAAGTGATTCTTACATTGAAAATATTATCTGAACGACATTTGCTCTCTGTCAAGCACTTGGTGGTATATTACTGATTAAATTTAAATAACAACCTTCCCAAACAGGCAAAATGTATCCTCTAATCCTCTCCCCAAAACTGCACACACACACACACACACACACACACATGAGCACACTCTAAGGATTGGGATGATTCTCAGAGGAAAAAAATACTGGTACTAAGACTATAGTGATATGTCCAGTTACCATGGCTACCTTCAATCAAAGTCTATTTGTTTAGGCATTTCTAAATCTAGCTAAAAATGTATAATGGTGCTAATTAGGCACAGTATCTAGTATTTAATAATAATTAAGTCCAGTTGTGATTTCGTTATTACAATAAAAATTTACTGCTATAAATCAAGTGAAGACTTAGTTTTCACCTGTGTTAGGCAGAATTCTAAGATGGCCTCTAAGATTCCTACCTCTTGATGTATATACTCTATAATCCCCATGATGCCTGTGAGACTGTGAATATGATGGAGTTCACTCTTGTGATTAGGTTGTGTTATACAGCAAAAGTGAAAGAATTTTGCAAGTGGAGTGAAGGTTCCACATTAGTTGACTTTGAGTTATGCAAAAAAGAGATTATCCTGGGTGGGTTGGACCTAATCTGTGGGTGGTTCTGAATGCAGGTGCCCACGACATGAACATGGCCCAGTTCCACACCAAATGCTCCAGGAAAAAGGTATTACACAATATGAATCAGTTTAATTTCATGGTACCAGTGAAAGAAATCCTTCCAGCAAAGTGAAGAATTGCTTATAATTTAATAACTCCTCTCCAATTTTGCTTTCTAAAATTCATATTTTTAAATGTAACATGACCTGTAAACAGAGTTCTCTTGTTGTCCTCCAGTGCCCTTCACACAGTGAAGCCTCAATAAACTGTATGTGATAAGAAAAAGATGGCACAGCTCCAGAGACCCAGGGCTTGCAACATAGTGAGCTAGGCCAAAATTGATTAGATAATTATAAAGATAATCATGAATTTTGTGAAAGGTAAATGTTTTGATGGCAAGATTCTTGAAACTGTTCAGCTGATATATTCACATTTTTGTGTAAGAGACAGCAGGAAGTGGATATAATGCTAACCATTAAGATATGTTATGCTTAAAAGGAACATTAATTCTATTGTTTCTGGTTTAAAAGCAAACTATATCCAATCCAATGCCCTGTAATACCTGCATTCATGAGTACTTTATTGCCATCTAGTCATCCCTTCCAAACCTCCCCCTCTGCTACTGCCCCCCTCCCCATCCTGCCTCACTTGGTCATCTTTAAGAAAGGGCTCATTTCCTTTCATTTTATGTGTTTCTTTTCTGGTTCCTAATTATTTTATTGCATTAGTCAAAGCTGTTAGCAAAGTAGCTCCAAGAACAGACTTAATGAGAGTGACAGATTTTGACTTTTCATATAAAATTATAAACCTGTGTCCATGGAAACAGAGAGGAAAGCAAAACCTGAGATTCCATTCCTTTATATCTTGCTGTGTGGCACTGTGAAAAATAACCACAGTGAAAATAGCTGAGAACAATCACATGTTGCAGCAAATCCAATATTCCAGGTGTCGGAAGGCACAGTTCCACATCCTATGGATTTTTGTCTATTACTAAGGAGGTGCACTCAGACATGATTCAGCCACTATAAATCTCCATGTAATTCTAATCTTATATAATAAAAGGGAAATATGCAAATCGATTGAATGATGGAATGCTCAGTTGCTATGATGCGCACTGACCACCAGGGAGCGTACGCTCAAGGCAGGAGCTGCCCCATGGTGGTCAGTGTGCTCCTACAGGGGGAGCGCTGCTCAGCCAAAAGCCAGCGGGGAGCAGGCCTAAGCTGGCAGTTGGACATTCCCCGAGGGCTCCTGGACTGTGAGAGGGCACAGGCTGGGCTGAGAGACACCCATGAGTGCACTAATTTCGTGCACCGGGCCTCTAGTCAATTACAACTTGAAAACATTAGAATGTTAGTTTTTAATGAATATTTGTTTGAGTACAATTACTGTAACAGCTTTGAAATGATGAAACTTTATCTGTGAATACTTTCTTGTTTGTTTATTTATTTGGGTATTGCTGTGATGACTGTGGAAATTTGCCATTGATGTCTCTGTCAAGAGAATCTTCTATGGAGAGCATAGCTGATGGAGACCCTCAGCCACCCTCTCTGAGAATCCACCACAGTGACCACATTTTAGATGGCTGTCCCTAGCCACTAACTGCAGGGCAGTACAATCTGGGACCTTTCTAATAAAAATTTGGATGAAGGTTTCATAGAGTGCCCTGCAGAATGCCATTCTTCCTATCCATGGCTCCTTTCTTTCTTTTTTAAAAAATTAAACCTTTACTGTTGAAAGTGTTACATATGTCCCCTTTCTCCTCCACTGACCCTTCTAGTCCCCCCTCCTTCCCCCACCCAAGGCCTTCACCACCCTATTGTCTGTGTCCATGGGCTACGCATATATGAATACAAGTTCTTTGGTTGATTGCTTCCCACCCATCCACCCATCTCCTCCTTCCCTCTGAGATTCCCCAGTCTATTACAGGCTTCAATGTCTCTGGCTCTTTTTCGTTCATCAGTTGTTTGTTCATTACATTCCACATATGAATAAGATCATGTGATACTTGTTTTTCTCTGACTGGTTTATTTTAGTTAGCAGAATACTCTCCAAGTCCCTCCATGCTGTCTCAAATGGTAAGAGATCCTTCTATTTTACTGCTGCATCATATACCATGGTGTAAATGTACCACAGCTTTTTTATCTACTCATCTGCTGATGGGCACTTGGACTCTTTCTAGATCTTAGCTATTATAAATTGTGCTGCTATGAACATAGGGGTGCATACATTCTTTCTGACTGGTGTTTCGGGTTTCTTAGGATGTATTCCTAGATGTGGGATCACTGGGTCGAATGACAATTCCATTTTCAATTTTTTTTGTGTGGAAACTCCATATTGTTTTCCATAATGGCTGCACCAATCTGCATTCCCACCAGCAGTGTACTAGGGTTCCTTTTTCTCTACATCCTTGCCAGCATTTGTCATTTGTTGATTTGTTGATGGTAGTCATTCTGACAGGTGTGAGGTGATACATCATTGTCATTTTAATTTGTATCTCTCTAATGATCAGTGATTTGAACACTTTTTCATATGTCTTTTGGTCACTTGTATGTCCACTTTGGAGAAGTGTCTATTTAGATCCTTTGCCCATTTTTCAATTGGATTGTTTATCTTCCTTTTGTTAAATTGTATGAGTTCCTTATATATTTTACATATTAAACCTTTATCAGATGTATCATTGCCAAAAATGTTCTCCAATACATGGGTTCCCTTTTCATTATGTTGATGGTTTCTTTTGCTGTGCAGAAGCTTCTTATTTTCATGTAGTCCCATTTGTTTATTTTCTCCTTAGTTTCCTTTGCTTTAGGAGATGTATCTGCAAACATACTGCTACTAGAGATGTCTGAGATTTTGCTGCCTATGGTTTATCCTAGGATTTTTATGGTTCCACAACTTACATTTAAGTCTTTTATCTATTTTGAGTTTATTAGTATGTATGGTGTAAGTTGATGGTCTTGTTTCATTTTTTTTGAATATATTTGTCCAATTTTCCCAACACCATTTATTGAAGAGACTGTGTTGACTCCATTGTATGTTCCTACCTCCTTTGTTAAATATTTTAATGGGATCATAATGGTGTGGGTCAATTTCTGGGGTCTCTGTTCTGTTCCATTGATCTATATGACTGTTCCTGTGCCAGTACCAGGCTGTTTTGATTACAGTGGCTTTGTAGTATAACTTGATATCGGGTATTGTGGTCTTCTTTCTCAAGATTGCTGCAGCCATTTGGGATATTCTTTGGTTCCATATAACTTTTTGGAGCATTTGTTCTAGGTCTGCGAAATATGCTATTGGCATTTTAATAGAGATTGTACTGGATCTGTAGATTACTTTGGGTAGTATGGACACTTTAATGATGTTAATTATACCAATCCATGAACATGGAATATTCTTCCACTTGTTTGTATCTTCCTCTATCTCTCTCTCTTTTTATTTGTGGATAAAGTGCTAATTTTATGTACAAATAAGTAAATTTTGCAATCTGCTTTGAAACAGCAGAGACTGATGTCTTCCAATGGCCATGTGATAGAAACTTAAAAATGCTCAACCTGCTGATCAGACCACCCGTGTCTCCACAGAGCCCTGCTGAGAGTCATGGTGAGGTCATGGACACTGCGTGCTAGTAACAGCCAGACACCAGGCAGGAGCTTCCAAAGACTCAAAGGAGCTTTGTCTATGCTTCCCTTCTAGTTTAGACTATTAACAAACGGGCTCATGCCGGGGTAGCTACAATTTTAAGGATGCCATTATGAATGTTAATGGTGTAACTAGTTGATAACACTTAAAGTTGCTAATTTTCCTTTTGAGGGGAAAAAAATATCAGCGACATAAGAGCAGATGTTCAGTTCATTTAGAAGACAGTGTCCAGGGTAAAAGAGTTCTCTGTCGGACTTGGCATCACTTCCATCCTCTGATACTTGCCCACTCTCTTCTCAAAGAAGTTCGTCTTCCTTTCTCATGAAATATTCTCCATGAAGTCAAATGGACTTTCTACTCAGAAAACCTTGCTAAAACCCAGCTCCAACACGGGTCTGTCAGTCACGGATTCCATGTACCGCTTCATCTGAGTGCAGTTCATCCCAATGAAATTCACTGGCAAGGCCTCTGTGAGGAACTCTAGCTCTATCCCAACAGCATTGGTGATGATCTCTTTCACCCTCTGCTCTGCAGGTTTGCGCAGCAGGTGTTTGAACATCAGGCAGGCAAAGTCTCAGTGCTCATTCTGCTACTCGGTTGCTTGGAGAATGAGGCCAGGCAACCACCTCTCACTTCTTGAGCCAGAATATCAGCACAAAAGATGATTCCTTCCACTGCGGCAAACGCTACAACACGTTCTCCATAGGTGGCCTCTTTATTCCTGATCCAACACAAGGTCCAGCCAGGCTGCCTTCTTGGCACGAGGACGAGGCGTCGTTTCCACAGCATTAAAGAGGGACATCCTTTCCTTGGCATCTTGAATGTCAGTGTCCAAGAGGAGACAGTACATTTCAGAATGGATGTTTTCCCTGGCAATTTGGAAGCTGTAGAAACAGTGGGCTTTGGTGATCTGAACTTCTTGGCTAAACCGCTCCACCAAGTTTTCATTGGGGATGCTATGGCTGATGAATAAGAAGGCCAGCATGTGCGAAATGAACTGCCTCTCCTCCGGCTCCAGGGCTGCCCAGTGCTGCTGGTCCTGGGGAAGGACCACCTCCTCAGCGGTCCAGAAGGAAGCTCGGCTTTCTTTTTTTGTGTGTGTTTTTTAAAAATATATTTTATTGATTTTTTACAGAGAGGAAGGGAGAGGAATAGAGAGTTAGAAACATTGATCAGCTGCCTCCAGCACACCCCCTACTGGGTATGTGCCTGCAACCAAGGTACATGCCCTTGACCGGAGAAGAACCTGGGACCTTTCAGTCCGCAGGCCGACGCTCTATCCACTGAGCCAAACCGGTTAGGGTGAAGCTCGGCTTTCTTATCCACCCGCCAGAGGTCATGGTATTTCATGGGAAAGGTGACAAAGCGGGGGTTTCCTCTCGGCAGCGGTTCATCATGCACGCCCCAGGCAGGGACCTGAGCTTTCAGCTTGGCCGGCTCCTGGAAGATCCTCCTGGTGGTCTTGCTGGCCAGCACGCGGGTGCCACTGAGGCTGGGGGCATGTTCTCCTTGTCTGCTCGACTGGCTGAGCCCCTCCAGGGGCCAGAGCTGAGGCTGTTGAGATCTGGGAGGGTAGCGGGCAGAGAGCCTGGTGGCAGTTGTGGCTGTGGAGGCAGTTGCCTGACACACAGGTGAGGCTGAGCTGGCATCCAGCGACTTCCTCTATCTCTTTTTACAATGTTCTATAGTTTTCCGAGTACAAGTTTTTACCTCCTTGGTTAAGTTTATTCCTAGGTATCTTATTTATTTATTCATTTTTGCAATGGAAAACGGGATTGTTTTAGTTTCTCTTTCTGTGAGTTCATTATTTATTGGTGTATAAAATGCCATGGATTTCTGGGAGTTAATTTTGTATCCTGCTTCATTCCTGAGTTCCTTCATTAAATTTAGTAGTTTTTTGGTGGAGTCATCAGGTTTTCTATGTTCAGTATCATGTCATCTGTGAATACTGAGAGTTTTACTCCCTCCTTTCCAATTTGGATGCCTTTTATTTCTTCTTGTCTGATTGCTATGGCTAGTACTTCTAGTACTATGTTGAAAAAGAGTGGTGAAAGTGGGCATCCCTATCTTGTTTCTGTTCTAAGGGGAAATGATTTTAGTTTTTGCCCATTGAGTATGATGTTGCCTATAGGTTTATCATATAAGGCTTTTATTATGTTGAGGTATGATCCCTCTATTCCCACTTGGCTATAGTATTTATCAAGAAAGGGTGTTGGTTTTGTCAAATGCTTTTTCTGAATCTATTGATATGGTCATGTGGTTTTTATCTTTTAGCTTGTTTATGTGATGTACCACGTTTATTGATTTGCAAATATTGTACCAGCCCTGCAGCCCTGGAATAAATCACACTTGGTCATGCTGTATGATCTTTTTAATATATTGCTGGATCTGATTTGCTAATATGCTGTTGAGGATTTTAGCATTTATGTTCATCAAGTACATTGGCCTGCAGTTCTCTTTCTTTGTAGTGTCTTTATCTGATTTTGGAATTAGAACAATTATGGCCTCATAACAAGAGCTTGGAAGTGTGCCTTCCCCTGAAATTTTTTGGAATTGTTTGAGGAGGAAAGGTGTTAGTTATTCTTTGATGTTTTGGCAAAACTCCCCTGTGAAGCTGCCTGGATCAGGACTTTTGTTTGCTGGCAGTTTTTTTGATTACTGCTTCTGTTCCTTGGGAGCCTCTTCCCGGCTACTTCTGATCCCTTCTCTCTCTTTTTTTAAAAAGATATTTTTATTGCTTTCAGAGAGGAGGGGAGAATGAGAGAAACATCAATGATGAGAGAGGATCATCGATCTGCTGCCTCCTGCACACCCCATACTGGGAATTGATTCCATAACTGAGGCATATGCCCTGACTGAGAATTGAACTATGACCTAATGATTCCTGGATAGACACTCAGCCACTGATCCACACTGGCCAGGCTCCCTTCTCTGTATGTTTCACCAGTTCCCCCACAATTTCCTGCATGACTAATCACATCATGTTGTCTCCTTCTCAGAGAACTCCAGCTGGCACAACTGCCTTTTTCTAGAAAAAATATGAAATGGTTTCACAGATACCAGCAATACAATGAAAGATTTAAGATAGGCATAGAAAATTAGGAAAAGGGAAAACAAAATTAAGAAAGCAGAATGGATCTCAAGGAGGGTTAGTTTACAGCATGAACATTATATGTGGGTCATATATTTGGCCCCAAGAATAAAGTATTGGAAAATGAAAATTGGAAAGATATCAATAAAATTATTCTTGTTTTACAGTTTATAAATATGTATATTCTAGAGGTCCAGGGCATGGTGGGAGTGGGGGAGATGTTCCCTCAGCCCAGCTTGAACACTCTTCAATCTGGGACATCCCTCTCATAATCTGGGACATCTGGCTCCTAACTGCTCACCTGCCTGCCTGTCTGGTCACCCCCAATGCCCCCTCCCTCCCCGCCAGCTTGGTCACCCCACACAGCCTGCTGTTCGGTCGTCTATCTGGTTGTTTTGGTCATGATGGCCCCTGACTTTTTATATATTAGGATAGATGTGGAACCCTGAATGGATAGAATAATACTACAATGCTATATAATAGAAGGCAGGAAGCGGAATAATTGTGGCAAACACAAGTATCTGGAGTTAATTAATGTTAGCAATCATTTTTATTCACCATCCTCACTTTTATCTATTAACCACCATCCTTTCAACCTTTTTTTAGAGGAACACAATTTAGGAAATTTTAGTCAATTACTTTTAGACAGAAAAGTAAAGAGAATCAATCTACAGTTATTACTGTTGTCCCTCTAATACTTATTATAGTATAGCTATGGTGATTGCTTTTTCTATTGTATCTCCATTTTAAAATAATTACCCCATCTAAGCTAATAAAAGAGTAATATGCAAATTGACCCTCACTCTGTTACACCGAAGCCACACCCACCACCCAAGCCATACCCACCAGCCAATTAGAGCAGCTGTATGCAAATTAACCCAGTCAAGATGGTGGCCGGTAGCCATGGAGCTAGAGCAAACAGGAGGCTTCTGTTGCACCAGCGATGGAGGAAACTGCCTGCCTAGGTCGGCTGTGGCCTCCAGTCAAGGCAACAATGTTTCAATTATAGAAGATAAATAAACCCCAGAAACCTGATTCCAGCCAACCTTGCTGGAACGTTGGGTCAAAGGGAACTGTGGCCAGCCTGCAAACAGCCATCAGCCCCTCACCCATACTGGCCAGGCACCCCAGTGGGAACCCCACCCTGATCCAGGACACCCTTCAGGGCAAACCAGCCGGCCCCCACCATGCACCAGGCCTCTATCCTATATAATAAAAGGGTAATTAATATGCAAATTGATCCTAATAGCAAAACCACTGGGAATGACTGGTCACTATGACACACACTCACCACCAGGGGGCAGATGCTTAATGCAGGCGCTGCCCCTGGTTGTCAGACCACTTCCACAGGGGGAGCTCTGCTCAACCATAAGCCAGAAGGCTGCCAGTACAGCAGTGGTTGTGGGAGCCTCTCCTGCCTCCTCAGCAGCGCTAAGGATGCCCTACTGCAGCTTATGCCTGCTCCCTGCTGGCAAGTGGACATCCCCCAAGGGCTCTTGGGCTGCCAGAGGGATGTCTGACTGCCATCTTAGGCCCAGTCACCCTGGGAGCGGGCCTAAGCCAGCATGTGGACATCCCTTGAGGGGTCCCAGACTGCAAGAAGGCACAGGCCAGGCAGAGGAACCACCCCCCTCCGAGTGCACAAATTTTTGTGAATCGGGCCTCTAGTTACTATAGACATTCTTGACTTTTTATCATCAAACACAGTTCCAAGATTGACTTTGAAAGTCTACTGATATTATATAATGGCTTGTATTAGATTCAAAGTTAGTCATATGATTCAGATGATAGGTCATATTCTAAACTGTTGAATTTAGGGATAATTTAGGAGCTGTTTAGCAGAGAAACAAAGCTTATTAAAATCCCAGGGTTTAAAGATCTATAATAAAGGGATATAAAGAGCATTTCTCCTATTTTAGAGAAACCAGAAACAATTTAGAGAAACTAGTTTGGCTTTAAAAAAATCAAGATATAATTTACATGTAGTATTATGTATAGATCTTAAGTTATATGAATTTTTAGAAAGTAAACATGCCCAGGTAAAACATCCAGTTAAAGATACACTCCATTACTGATAACCCAGAAACTTCCTTCATACCCTAACATTACATCATTAAGTCATCCCCCCAAATAATCATTACTCTGACATTTTATCATCACAGAATATTTTATTTTTTCCAGCTTTTGAATCTTCACTCTCTATAGCACTTACTCCTTTCAATTTTCTGGTTGCTGTAATTCAACATTATAGTTGTGACGTTCTCTCATGTTATGTGCAGCAATACTTCCCTTCAGTATTTATACAGTATTATATTGGATGATTTAGTCATTCAGTGAGAGAATTGAGCTATTGCCAGCTCTCAGCTATTATGAACAATGCTGCTACTAGCATTCTCTACATGTCTTTTGGTGCACATATTTTTACATTTCTTTTGAGTGTTGTATAGGTACATGAGTAAAATTCTTGGTCATGAAGTATGCATAGGTTCAGCTTTAATAATTTTCCAAAGTGGTTGTACCAACTTGCATGACAACCAGAACTGTGTGGCATTCCATTTGTTCCATATACTTGTAAACTGGTGGTACTATCACTTGTTTACTCTGCTCAGTTCTAATACATACCTTTTTTTTAAAA
Source organism: Murina feae (assembly GCA_004026665.1). Taxonomy (NCBI): domain Eukaryota; kingdom Metazoa; phylum Chordata; class Mammalia; order Chiroptera; family Vespertilionidae; genus Murina; species Murina feae. The sequence goes on along the minus strand of PVJC01039535.1, from coordinate 2,718 downwards.
AAAAAAAATCACCTGTCATATTCATTAAACACAGTCTTTTGAGATTAATGAAGATTTGGAGATAGAAAAAATAGAGAAGAAATATTTAAAAGATTATGAAGATAAGAGATAAGGAAAGAAGGGAAGGATGATTATGTGAGTGAACTATGAAGAGAATTCTGAAGCATTTTGATCACCCAGGGGAAAAACAAAGTAAAATTTAATTTATTCAGACTAAAATTTCTTTCCCCAATTTTAAACTCTGATTTCATGGGTTATAAAGTTATGATGATGATGAGGGAAAAATAAGTAAAATATAAACAGGAAGCTAATATAGAAAAGTAATCAACAGAGTTTCTCTTAAGACTTAAACATCGTTGAAAGAGTCCAGAAAGAAAGTAGTAAGTTATAAAATATTTTGTAGTCAATATTCTTGTATATCTTCACTGTCTGCTACTTCATCTAATACATATTCCCAATGTCTTCATGAAATATTCCTATTAAAAAATTGGAAATGGAAGAGAAAAAAAAGTGATATCTGATTCCTTCCTCTTCTTTCCTTTGCTCTTTCCTTCATATTTCCTTCAACCTTACCTGACACATCTTATCCCTGGGGCATGAAGTAAGGATGACAGAAGTGGTTTACCATCCCACAAAATGTCAAAATCCCTCATATGAGGTGACAAGCCATCCCTGGGAAGATCAATACTATTGACTTATAATGGAGGAGGAGTGATACTAGATATCTTCTGGGGAAATGACTTTTGTTATTGATTCTGTCTTCTAGCTTCATGGTTTTATGAAGAAAAACCCCTGAAGGATGAAAATCTCTACATACTTAACATTTATTGTTTGCTTGAGTAATTCTGTTTAAAAACTGATTGGGACAGAGGAAGACCATTGAACACAGGTGTCTCAGGAACTGTATACAGGATCTGTGTCTCCTTGGGCTTCTGACTTATTCTGCCCCTCCCCACTACTAGCCATCTGGAAGAAGGGAACAGGCGTCAAGTTAAATTTGGAGATGAGTTAAATTTGGAGATATAGGATGCATAGTTGTTCTATTCATTTGAATTGAAAAATTGGTCCAGTTCTGGAGACTTTCCAAGAAGCATTGAACTTTGGGTTGAACTGTGAATTTGGAAATTACTTTGTAGCATTATTTCCTTTGATTTAACAGGGTAAAAGCATTGTCTCAAAACTAGCAAACAGGCAACAGAGCAGTAACGTTTAAATTGCTGTACTTATCATCTTTTTCTTTCAGTTAAGAATACAGAAGGACTTCAACATAATTTTGTACCTAAAGTAGCATTAAGTTGAATGGGTCCAGTAACCTGAAATTTTTTCCAGACAACTTTGTTGGTGCTGTCCTCATTATGGTAGCAAGACATTGCCTCCCTTACTATCCTAAATCAGCTGAAATCATGGTTTATGGACTAAAATTCAGGGAAAAGAGAGGCATACTGCCACAAAGCAATTGATATATCCTTGAAGAGAATGCCAAAGCACACACCTTTTGCTGTTATTGTAACTTCCTTAATCTCCTGTTTACATGCATTTTTATACTTACACTAGAGGCCCAGTGCACAAAAATTTGTGCACTCGGAATGTAGGGGGGGGGTGTCCCTCAGCCTGGCCTATGCCCTCTCGCAGTCAAGGCTACAGGCTTGGGTAGGGGACCCCCAAGACCCCTGCTTTGCCGGCTCCACTGGTGCCCAGATCTCTGTGATCACAGGCTCCGCCCCTGCCCCTCCGATCACTGGCTCTGAGGAGCCTAGGCCCCTACAATCTCTGGCCTTGCCCCTGCCCAGGCCTGAGGCCTCTGGCCCAGGCCTTATGCCTGGGTAGGGCACCCTCATACCCCTTTGATCACCGGCTCCACCCTTGCCCATGCCTGAGGCCTCTGGTGAAGGTCTCTGGCCTGGGCAGGGGACCCCCAGCCCCCTCTGATCACCTGTTCTGCCCCTTGGGCTCCCTGCCTCCCCCACCACCTGCCTGGCTAACAGGCCTGAACACTTCAGTGGTGGGTCTGAGCTGGACTGGGCCCCACCATCTTGTGGCCATGGGGGCAGCCATCTTTGAGATGGAGTGATACCTAATTTGCATAATACTCTTTTATTAAATAGGATGGTGGTGAAGACTATAGAACACTAGCAATAGTATTAGTTAGATTTTCACCAAGAGCATTTTTACTCTGCAAATGCAATAATGTTATAAATGAAACATTATTTTCTTTTTGGCTTCCACAGAAAATTCTTTTGAGTAGTATTGGATACTCATTTCCCAGTAATTAAGAAAATGTATCTAATCTATGAAAAAATAGATCCACAGCCCAGAGCAGGTTTTAGTATTGGCTGAATAAGTTTTTCTTCCTCTTTCTATTTTTTTTTATGACAGTGCAGACAACATGGAATATATCAGAGAACCTATTCTACAACTCATTACCGTCTGCACCCTCACAGTTTAATAACTAATAGTCTAATAGAGATTGTGTAGTTTAATCTTTTCTTTGTACAGATGAGGGAATATGTAGTTAAAGAAATTAGTTGAGTTTGAACCCCACCTGATCTCTCTTTCAAACATCAGATTCTATAAGTTTATGAAATAAGTTTAACTAAAGATGAAGAAACATTGACAGATACTATGTACAAGTTATATAAGAGGATACTACTTATTGAGAATAGTTGTAAGAAATCCTTTATTTCATATTTTATGTCTTTTACAATAATGAATCAAGAC
>PVJC01039534.1:0-16208 GCA_004026665.1 Murina feae | reverse complement strand
GGGGCAAGAGTTGTTACAGTGGAGCTTTTATGCTCACTGCATCTGCCCCGAGTGTGTTCCTTGTGGATCTGTTTTGTTTAGGTTAGTCCCTCTCTGGCCACTGGGTGAGGCTGGCTCCTGTATCTTTAAGGAGGTGTTGCTGCAGAAGCCTCTGATGCACTTGGGAGGGGCGGGGCCTCGGGGAGTTCGCCGGGCGGGGGGGAGCAAATAGCTATGGCGCTTCTCAGCCCTGCGCTGAGAGACACCAGGTCTCTGTGTCCCGCATAATTGCTGCAAGCAACGCTGAGAGAAACCCGCTTTGGGTTTCCTCCCAGTGCCAGTCAGTCCCCCTTCTCTGGGTGTCTGTGGGACCTCAGAAACTCACCTGGAACTGGAGTTCAGAGCCGCTGGGAGCTTGTGGCTCTCTCCTTTTTGGAAAAGAACCACGACTTCCGGTACCAGCCCTTCCCCGAGCCCGTGCGCGCGCCTCCGTACCTCTGTACTTTGCTTCTGCCACTCCTCTGAGTCTCAGACTCTTCTCTAGTTGTAGGATTTTCACTCAGCCAGCCATCCTGTGGGTGCGAGTGGTGTCTGTGTGTTCTTTTCGTGGTTTTTCTGAAATAGTTGTTCACAGCTGCATATACGGTGTCTACCCTATGCCGCCATCTTGTTTCTCATCTGGATAACTCACTTTTATTTGTTCCTACATGTGCTCTATGAGAAGTGTATGGTCATGAATGACATAACCAATATATCTGTTGAAGTTAGAAAGAGAAAGAGACATGATAGAGAAATTAGAGAATATTTAAGCCTGTATATAGCTAAGGAAAATTAACTTTATGGGTCAGCACTTTCAAGGGCCTAGTCAGAAGCTGTTGGGTCTGGACACCCAATCTTTACAATACATTTATGATCAGGGATTGGGGACTTCCTGCAGCTAACCAAACTCCCAAGAGGCCAGAATGAAATGAATTAATTTTTAGTGTGCCAAAGGGATTAGGCATTTCAATTAGCCAGTCATTAATGCTCTCTTGATGGAAAAATCTAATTGGGAAGCCATATCTATTAATTGTTGAATCCCTAGAGGGTCAGTCCTAGTCCTTATTACTGTCACTTCAACACTTATCACCATACAAAATCACTCAAAAAGTTACTTATTTTTAAAAATCTTTACCCAAAGATATTTTTTTAATTTTAGAGAGGGAAAAAGGGGGTGGGGAGAGAGAGAGAGAGAGAGAGAGAGAGAGAGAGAGAGAGAGAGAGAGAGATAGCGATGTGAGAGTAAAACATCCATCATTGGCCTCTCGTAAGTTCCCCTACTGGGGATGGAACCTGCAACCTAGGTATGTGCCCCTGAACAGGAATCAAACCTGCAACTTTCTGGTGTATAGGACAATGACTCAACTAACTGAGCCACCCAGCCAGGGCTCAAGAAGTTATTTTTAATAGAAGGTAGGCTGCAGGAGGGCAGGCACCTAAAAGAGTGTCTGGCACAAAGCATGTGCTTAAAGAATAATTGTTAAATGAATGAATGGTTCTTTAATCAACATAGAATTAGGACAAGGAAAATTTGTTTAATTGTCCTTATTTGTGTTGATAAGCTTATGTGGACTGATATAGACATCTCTGCTAGGAAAATGCAGCTGCCAAGCAGATGTGATGGCCATGTGTCCTCACCAGTACCTTCACTGTATGGTACTGAAGACATTGACAACATTTTGTTCCCTGACCTCCCTTTTACTCTGCAAATCTGCCCTTGAATTGGCACATTCTTTCTTCAGACAAGGTACAAGCCAGTTGTAACTTTTTTGGTTACACCCAAAAAAGTGGCTAAACCATGGCAATCTGGTCAACTTGCTTAAAAATGGGTGAGCTTTGTCTCCCCAACTACTCATTTGTATCTCTTGGGGGAAGTTCTATTCAACCCATGTTGATTTATCTTTGTTTCCTCCACAAAAGGCAATGGAGTTTTTAAGTTCATAGTTTGTAGCAAGCATTCAGAGTGATTCATGGAAGATATAGGCAGCCAGGAAGCAAGTAAACCCTGTGTTCTGCCTCCAAACATGAGCAACTAGCTATCAGCTCTATCATTCACAGTCAACCCTAATTCACATGTTCATAACACCTTATAGCTTTGACAACAGTCTTACACAAGATACCTCTTGATCTGATACTCATAATAGGTAGAGCAGGTATATCAGAACTATTTCCTAGAGGAATACATGGTAGCACTGAAGTTTGGTGCATTGTCTAAATCAACACTGCTAATAATGCACCTAACTGGAGTTTGAACTGTCTTCATAGGACCCCAATCCAGAAAGCTCCCATTATTCCCTCGGCCTCTATAAACTAAGGATGTTAATAAGGATTAGCTTGAAGGAGAGTGTAGTAACTGAGCCCAGTGAGTGTGCAGGCCCATGAGGTAAGCAGATCAGCAATAAAATAGGAACAATATCATGAGTAATCCCAGTGTTGAAACTTCCACTCTGTTTCTATCCATACCTGCTCCCCCAAAATCCTCCTTCTGCAAACCCCACCAAAGTGACAATCAAGGAAGTTAAAAAGTGTAAATACACAAAGATATTAAAAAGAAATAAAAGCATAAAAGAAAGCAATAATGGACAATAAATGTCAACATAATTTTAGAATCTGATTAAAGATTTTGGGGATTCAGAGACTTTTATTTGTACATACACTTGGAATATAAAGGTAATATGACACAGAAAGTAACACAATAAGACAAAAAGATGAATAACTAGGAGGAGGTTAGAAAATTAGAGGATCAATACCAGATAGTACAATATCTAACTAATAGGAGATTCAGAAAGGGAGAATCTTATATAATAAAAGCCTAATGTGCAAATAGACCGAATGGCAGAACAATTTGTCGCTATGACACACACTGACCATCAAGAGGCAGATGGTCAATGCAGGAGCTGCCCACTTGTGGTCAGTGCACTCCCACAGGGGGAGCACTGCTCAACCAGAAGTCAGGTTCACAGCAGGCGAATGCAGCAGCGATGGCCAGAGCCTCTCCCACCTCCACTGCAGGAGAGCGGCAAGGAGTGAGGGGTCTCAGACTGCGAGAGCCCCAGACTGTGAGAGGGACATCTGACTGCTGGCATAGGCCCGATCCCTGGAAGGTGGGGGGTGGGGAGAATCAGGCCTAAGCCAGCAGGCAGTCATCACCCCAGGTGTCCTGGACTGCGAGAGGGTGCAGTCTGGGCTGAGGGACCCCTCCCCCGATGCACAAATCTTATGCACCAAGCCTCTAGTTGAAAAATAAAAAATAAAGGAAAGGAAATTTCAAGGAAAAAGTACAAGGCTGAAGGAACTAAGTCTCTAGATTGAAAGAATCCCACCAAAGGTCCAACACAATGAATGAAAAAAGATCCACCCCACATGTCATCATGAAATTTCAGAATCCCTGTGATAGAAAGAACCCCTTCAAAGCTTCCACAAAGGAACCACAATCAAATATAAAGGACAGAATGGCTGACTTCTCAACAACACTGGAAACTAGAACATGAAAAAGAAACATTTTAAAATTCTTAGGAAGCCAATTTATCAACTAAATATGATGAATTTCAGATGCCTTTTCAGATGCACAATGATTAAAAAAAATTCATGTCTCATACATGCTTTCTCAAGAAACTACCAATCAAAAGAGTAAATATGGGAAGAAAGGGAAAGCATGAACAAGGAAGAAAGGTCAAGACAGTGAATCTAGAAAACTAGCAAGCCACACTGGAGAGCTGTCATGGGGAATGCCAGGAAGCCATCCTCTCCAAGTTTCACCTGGAGAGGGTGAAACCATCCCATTTCCAGCAGGAAGCATGAGGGCTTCAAGAAAGGGATCCAGAGAAGTGCAAGGAACAGAAAAACTGCCTTTTATCATGTTCTACAGATTATTTGTACTCTTTAGGGAGAATTAAAGAATACTACATAAAGATAACTATTATATAACTGTTGGCTCAGTAGTGGACCAGTCAGGAAATTATATATAGCCTATCTAATAAAAGAGTAATATGCAAATTAGGTGTCACTCTGACACAAAGATGGCTTCCCCCCATAGCCACAAGATGGCAGCGTCCATAGCCACATCCTATCTAATAAAAGAGTAATAAGCATTTTAGGTGTCACTCCATCACAAAGATGGCTTCCCCTATAGCCACAAGATGGCGGCACCCAGTCCAGCTCAGCCCAGCCACTATAGTGGTCAGGCCTGTTAGCCAGGCAGGTGGCAGGGGAGGTGGAGGCCTGAGAGGAAGAACAGGTGATCAGAGGGGGTTGGGGGTCCCCTGTCCAGGCCAGAGGCCTTCGCCAGAGGCCTTCACCTGAGGCCTCAGGCTTGGGCAGGGGCAAGGCCGGAGATCGCAGGAGCCTGGGCTCCACAGAGCCAGCAATTGGAGAGGCAGGGGTGCAGTCTGTGATTGCAGAGGTCTGGGCGCTGGTGGAGCCAGCAAAGAAGGGATCTGGGGGTACTGCCAAGACCTGTAGCCTTGGCAAGAGGCTGCCAGTGGGTCAAGGGCAGAGCTGGAAATGGCAGGGGGCAGGATCTGAGCTGGTGATCATAGAGGCCTGGGTTCTGTGAAGCCGGTGATCGGAGGGGCTTGGGGTCTTCTGCCCAGGCAAAAGAGTAATATAAAAATTAGCCCTCACTCTTCACAAAGAAGGCTGCAGCCAGGGAGCTGTAGCGAGGCAGGAGGCTTGCGTTGCCCCGGTGATGGAGGAAGCCAAGATTCCCATCTGCCCTGTGGGCCCTGAGCTCTGCTCAAGGCAACAAAGTTTCAATTACAGAAGGTAAATGAACCCAAGATACCTGCTTCCATCCATGGCTTTGAGCGGGACCAAGGCAACAAAGTTTTAATTATAGAAGTTAAATAAATCCCAGATACCTGCTTCCAGCCCGCAGCCATGGCCAGTCTGATAACAGCCCTCAGCCCCTCACCCAGGCTGGCTAGGCACCCCATTATAGTCCCCCACCCTAAAGGGGCTGTGGCCAGCCTGCAAACAGCCCTCAGCCCTTCACCCAGGCTGACCAAGCAACCCAGCAGGACACCCTTCAGGGCAAACCAGCCAACCCCCACCTGTGCACCAGGCCTCATTCCTATATAATAAAAGGTTAATATGCAAATTGACCCTTACAGCAGAACCACTGGGAATGATGGGTCACTATGACACTCACTGACCACCAGAGGGAAAATGTTCAATGCAGAAGATGCCCCCTGGTGGTCAGTGTGCTCCCACAGGTTGAGCTTTGCTCAGCCACAAGCCAGGCTGATGGCTGCCAGCACAGTGGTGGTGACGGGAGCCTCTCCCACCTCCTCAGCAGTGCTAAGGATGTCCAACTACAGCTTAGACCTGCTTTCTGCTGGCAAGTGCACATCCCCCAAGGGCTCCTAGGCTGCCAGAGTGATGTCTGACTTCCAGCTTAGGCCTGATCCACCGGGTGGGGAGTGGGCCTAAGCCAGCAGGTGGACATCCTCCCAGGGGTCCCAGACTGCAAGAGGGCATAGGCCAGGCTAAAGGAACCTTCTCTTCCGAGTGCACAAATTTTTTGTGCGCTGGGCCCCTAGTATATATATCTTAACTAATAAAAGAGTAATATGCAAATTAACTGTCACTTCATGACAAAGATGGTGGCGCCCATAGCAGTGGAGCAGGATGCTGGCGGCATCACCCTGGCAATGTGAGCCCAGCAGGCATTGCCTCGGCAACCCGTGAGCAGATCTTGCTGCCCTGGAGCAGGCAAGCACCGCCAGTAGGCAGCCCCCAGAATGGTCCGCTCGCTGGTCACTGTGGCGATCAGGGAACAGGCAAGGCCAGCCTGCCTCAGGGCCTGCCTGCTTCCTGGTCACCGGGGCAAGATCAGGGAGCAGGCAAGCATGGTCAGCAGGCAGCATGCAGCCCTGGCCACAGCTCAAGGGAGAGAACAACATGCAGACGAGGCCAGAAGCCTGAGAGATCAACACAGAGGAATGCCTGCTCCAAGCCTCCATGGTGTACCTGGGGGGAGGCCCCCAGCAGATAGACACACACAAATACACAGGACGACTGCTCCAAGCCTCAGATGCAGCTGGGGGCAGGACCCCAGCAGGGACACACACACTCACTCACACACACACATGGAGTGCCTGCTCCTAGCTTCCGATGCAGCTAGGAGCAGGCCCCCAGTGGGGACACACACACACAGGGCGCCTGATCTGAGCCTCTACAGTGCAGCTGGGGGCAGCCCCCCAGCGGACACACACACACACACACACACACACACACACACACACTCTAGGGGCCCAGTGCACAAAATTTGTACACTGGGGGGTTTTCCTCTGCCCAGCCTGCCCACTCTCACATATTGGGATCCCTCAGGGGGTGTCCTACTGATGGCTTAGGCCCACTCCCTGCTCCCCTTGAGGAGTGGGCCTAAGCCGCAGGCTGGCCTTCCTTTGTGGGAGGTGACCAGGCTAATCAGGGGAAGCCACCAGCCGCATCACCCTGCTGCTGCAGACACTGCCAGAAACCGTAGCCACCAAAGTTTTTTCATCAACATGGACTCCAGTCCCTTCACAATGAAAAAATGACAACTTTCTTTAGACATTTTCAAGATGTGTCATTCATAGAATATGACATTTCTTTCTTTCCTTTTATTTTTAATGCTCACCTGAGGATATGTTTCCATTGATTTTTAGAGAATGTGGAAGAGAAGGGAAAAACAGAGAGAAATATCAAAGTGAGAGGAACACTTTGATTGGTTGCCTCCTGCACATGCCCTAACCTGGGCCCCAGCCAGGGAGAAGCCTGCAACGTAGGTAGATGCCCTTGGTCAGAATTAAACCCAGACCCTGCAGTCAGCAGGCTGAGGCATTATGCACTGAGCCAAACTGGCTAGGGCAGGATATGACATTTCTTAGCCCTCCAGCAGTGGACCTTCATTTTTTTTCTTCAGGAGTGTGGTGTAAAAACCCTAGATCGCCTTTAGGGATTCTTATCACCCAAGTTACTAAGAATATTACCAGTGGCATACAGGGAGCTTAGCCAATGAGTGGTCAGAAAAGGTGTTTCCTCTGTAGTTTACTCCAATCACTGGCACCACCCTGTCCTTCAAATCCCAGCTCCACCCCTGCCCAGGCCTGTAACCTCTGCCAAGGATGCAGGCCTGGGAAAGTGACCCCCCAGACCCCTGCGCTCAGTGGCTCTGCCCCTGCCTAGGCCTACAGTCTCTGCCTAAGGCTGCAAGCCTGGGTAGAAGACCCCCAAGTCCCTCTGATTGCCAGCTTCACAGAGCCCAAGCCTCTGCGATCACCGGCTCTGATCCTGCCCCCTGCCATCACCAGCTCTGCCCTTGCCCCACTACAGCCTCTGGCCAAGGCTACAGACCTGGGCAGGAGACCCCCCGGGCCCCTGCCATCGCCAGCTCCACCCATGCGCAGACTCCTGAGATTGCAGGCTCTGCCCTTGCCCAGTCCCTAAGATTGCTGGCTCCACCCCTGGCCCACTGTGGCCTCTGGCCAAGGCTACAGGCCTGGGTAGGAGACCCCAGGCCTCTGCCATTGCTGGCTCCACCCTGAGCCTCTGGCCAAGGCTGCAGGCCTGGGCGGGGGACCCTCAGCCCCCTCTGATCACCTGTTCTGCTCTTTGGGACCCCCACCTCCCCTGCCACCTGCTTGGCTAACAGGCCTGACCACTTCAGTGGCAGAACTGAGCCAGACTGGGCGCCGCCATCTTGTGGCCATGGGGCAGCCATCTTTGTGATGGAGTGATGCCTAATTTGCATATTACTCTTTTATTAGATAGGACATATATATACTAGGAGCCCGGTGCACAATAATTTGTGCACTCAGGGAGGTCCCTCAGCCTGGCCTGTGCCCTCTCACAGTCTGGGACCCCTCGGGGGATGTCCACCTGCTGGCATGCCTGGCCAGCCTGGGTGAGGGGCTGATGGCAGTTTGCAGCCTGGCCAAGCCCACCCTGCCTGCCCCGCTCACCCCATGGCCCGCCCTCCGCTGCCTGAGCCACACCCATGTCCGTGTCTGCTGGCCTCCATCTTGGCTGAGTTAATTTGCATACATCCACTCTGATTGGCTGGTGGGCATGGCTTAGGCATCCTGGAGAGATGGTTAATTTCAATATTACTCTTTTATTAGAGTAGATATCCCTTAGAAATCTGGAGTTAAGTATCATAAAAATAGAAGGGTTTGGAAGGGTTGATGGTGGTTGCTTTCAAAGAGCAGGAATGAGGATCTGGAAAGGCAGAAATGTGAAGCAAGGAACCACTCTAATTAGTCTTAATCTTTTAGTACTATTGACTCTGTGTGTGTGTGTGTGTGTGAGTTTGAATCCACTGAGAAAAGTTTAAAATGCAATGAGAAGACTAGCTAATATAACACATTATAAAGAGATTTCCTTCAACAATGGCTGGTATCAACAAGCAGCCATATTGTATTTAAGATGCAAATTTCACCTATTTGGAAAATGGCCTCATGTGGCACTGTTTGTTTCCTACACTGAATCCAGAGCAGTTGGCCTCCACCACCCTCCCCACCTCCTACCCCTCTCCTCCCCCCCCACCCCACCTCAAAGTATCCCTTCAGAATCGACCTGTTCAGTTATTGGGCAAACAAGCTGTTTATTCTGCATATCTGGGCAGCAAGGTTTTTCTCCAGAAAAAGTTATATGCTTTTCCATAGCTGATAAAGAATATTTCCTAAATCCTACCTAGACTTTGGTAGCTCAGCCCCTCTTGCCTTTGTCAAAAGGCAGCCCAGGCTGCCAATTGAAGTGAGTTCCAGAACCTGTGGGGTCACATTACAACTTTCAGGAGTTCAAAGCACCTTGACTTCCTGGCTTTTTCCTCCACAAATAGAATAAAAGTTATATTTAATGACTGTCCTTATATAAATATTAATATAGTGTAAACAGGATAAATTGTTACATATGCATTAATGCTATTTTTCTTCTGATTTTAAGAGGAATTTTCATTGGCTCCCCAAAAGTTTCATGGACCCGTGTATCTGTGCCCTCTGCGCCCAGTGGAAACTGGGGCAGGAGCACAAAGCAGGAAGCAGGAACAGCAGACTGAAGCACTCTGCCACCCTCTGCAGGTTCTGGGAAGAAAGTGTCAACAGGAAAGAAGTTGTAAACCCAGATGGGATAAAGCCATGGCGTTTAGCTGGTATTTGTTAAGCAGCTATGTGCACTGTCTAATGACGTGAGCTCCCTCTGCCTTCCTGTGAGGTGAGCCTCACATCCACAGACATCCAGTGGCCCCAGAGGTCAGGTTTCTTGCCTAACTTCACCCAAGCAGTCAATGGCAGCCCAGGGATGTGTGACCACCAAGCCTAGCTCTCTGCATGACTGGCAAGCTTCCTGAAGTGAGTAGGCCCCTTCTGCTCCTGTCACCCTCACAGTCCTCCCTAACCCTCCCCCCCCACACTTGTGTGGAAAATAGACATCAGGGACTGGTAGGTGTGAAGTCAGATTCTGATAGAAGGTAAAACTCCACAAGTATGTGTTCCTCATATCTACAAAGATCAGAATTTTGGTGACATTTTCCTCTTTTAATATAAAATATTACTTATTGGCATCCTGTGTTCCTATTTCATTAGTATTGTGCCACCCACCCCTGTGTCAAAGGCTGAGCCTCTACCTCAGGTGATTACATTTTGCGAATGCTAGACTGTGAATAAGGCGTTTGCATAAGTCGTGTCCCCCACCTCTGAGAGACAAAATTCAGATGAAGTCACAGCCAGCCAGCAATTCTAACTCCACCTCATTTTTCTCAACTATTACCCATTTCTATGCCTGAGAAGGATTTTGTGGGTGGAGGACAGTGACAATTTGCATTTACTAGTACATAGAATCCAGCTTTTAGTTAATTAATCAAAACACTAAGTTACTCCAACAAATCCTTCAGTGAGGACCAGAAAGCTAAATCCTGGTGCAACATGTTTGAAATAATGATTTGGGCTACAGAAAATCTCACAACAGGCCTCCTAATGCTCACAGCCTGAGGAAATTATTCTCTGTAGGAAGAGCTTATTCCAAAAATGTGATTTTCCTTTCCACTTTGCCACTCTCTGGTCCACCTCTCTACCCACATTTCAAGCAAAAGCATTCCATGATTAAGATGGAGAAGATCCTAAAGAAAAGAGAGACATTCCTGAAATAAATGGAAACCATGAAAGGATAGGTTGAATAGCCACGTCCTCTGGGCTTCTCACTGTGCAACGCTGGGAAGAATCACTGCGTGAAGGAAAGACAGGCCTGAGGCAGAAACTTGATGAGAGATAGAGAACATCAAGAATTTAGTATCTATAATAAATAGCGGGTGCCTCAGGGAAATAGTAAGGAGAGGGAGGCCACTGGAGATGCAGACATCTCCACTTACATTCTTCAGGAGGTTTGAAATATTTATTAAACAAAGAGCATGTACTTGTTTTAAAGGACATTAAATTGTAATCATGGGAAACTTCCAGAAGAAAAATAAATGATAAAAGCAGAAAAGTCAAAATCAAAGGACTTGAATTTCCCACTCAGCTTTCTATGCCTCAGCTTCTTCTGTGAAAATGGAGGAAATTATAATACTTATCTGCCTTAGTCAACCCAGGAAGATTGCATGAGATGACATGGGGGAAAATGCAGGATTTTCCCCCACTTAGCCCCTTATCTCGAAACCCCCTCACTTTATGCAGTGATGGAAGTTTAAACGCTATGCCCCAAACCCAATTTGCCAAGGGATTCTATTTAGGCTGAGTCCTAAGCAATATGAGGGCCACCAGCTCTGGGAGCTCCCAGCAGCTGTGAGATCCAGCTTCTTGGCTGGTGACCAGGTCAAAGCTCACAGACTCACAGTCCATGTCGCACAGACAGGTGTGCAACACACTCTGGGGCAAAGGCAAACATGGGAACAACGCTTACCTGACACCCTCATCAGAGCCTGAAATGAGGCAAAGAGGAGGCCAAAGCAGGTATCACAAAACCCTGCACTGAAAGGCCCAGAAGCTCAGGGTGGGGGAAAGGGCATTTGCCACAAAGCAAAATTCAGTCACTGAAACATCCTGCTGGGAGGCGGTCCTCTTTTAATTCCAGAGATAAAACTAAGTGGCCACTAACCTCTAGTTTGCTACTTTCTTTACTCGCCCCACCCACACAGACTAACTACCACACTTCCCTGAGTGGAAGGAACTCGGAGGAAGTCAGTCTACAGTGGGATGAGGTGGGGACACCGAAGTTCAAACTTAACAGAACTATTGGGCAAACAGAAACCAACTGTAGGAGGAAAGTTTATGCTATTCCTAGTCACCCCCAATGACCAGGATCACAGTAACCACTGTTTTTAAAAATACTTCAGCTCTCTAGAAAAATGTGTTTATCAAGCCTTGATGCATTAGTTCTTGGTGTTACAGCAAGTTTATTACCCAATCCTACCTGTCACTGGACGAGGAGAACAGGCTGCGCCCCCTCCAGGCCATCAGTACACATCCTTTTCCACTGTGAGAGGAAACTTCTCGTAAATGATGGCTCTGCTTTCCGAGATAAACGAGACTGAAGCCTGGGCTGTGTGTTCATGATCAGTCCATGAGAAACAATAGGTGCTGGGGAGAAATTCATAGGCTGTTTTGAGGTATAACCAGCATAGAGGTTGCAAAGTGCCTGATGAGTATTATAGCATTCTAGCATCAGGGATACTGGGAAAAGTCAAGCTCTGTGAATTGCTGCTGGATGAAACATCATGAGGCTGCTCCCCAGTGTCGTATATTACTCGGGAGCTCTATGCTAGGAAGCCTCCTCATCTGGCTTGTCTTAAGGAAGATAAGGGGAAAACAAACGCAGAGAATCAGCTGAAAATGACCTTGAGAGACGATCCAGTTTAATTCTAGACCCACAAGTGTACTTGTCACCAATTTACAAGCAAATGATAATGGGTGTTCAGTGACTCACCCAAGGACACATGGCCAGCGATGAAGAAGTTAGGGTGAAAACCCTCACTTGTTTTCTGGTCTTTCTAATGCTCTGTTGCTTTCCTAGCCCAGGGAGAACTTAGAGGTGGCTTCCTTTTCAGTGTGGATTTCTACCACTCAGTGAACATCCACATTTTGTCCATCCACTCACCAGTTTACCCACCCATCCACTCACTCACCCATCCATTCATCCTACCAACCATTTATCCATCCACCTACCTAGTTCAACAATAAACCTTTACTAAGGATCTACTCTGGTCCAGATCCTATACTAATACAGAAGATGGAGGTAGAAAAATAGGCAAAAGATAGGTCCTTGCCCTGGCCAGGTGGCTCAGTTGGTTGGAATGTCTGTCATCTTGTACATCAAAAGGTTGTAGGTTTGATTCCGAGTCAGGGTATATATCTAGGTTTGGGTTTGATCCCCAGGCAGAGCGCTTGAGGAAGGCAACCTATTACTGTTTCTCTCTCACATCTCCTTCTCTCTTCTTCTCTCTTCCTCTCTCCCTCTTTCTCTAAAATCAATAAACATGTCCTCAGGTGAGGACTAAAAAAAAAAAAAAAAAAAGACAGGTCCTGCCCTTAGGTGTTTGCAGCTCAGTGGGGCGTCTGCCAGAGTCAGATTACAGCTAACAAGAATAGAATCTTGGACAGGACGTACAAGATTCGGTAGGTGAGGGAGGGGCTATGGGAAGTGAGCTGGAAAGGAAAGCGCTTTGCAACTAGAGGGATGGGAAGAAAGCACCACAAATGGTCTGGTCTGGGAATGCAAGGAGGCCAAGCTGCCTAGCCTGCGTGGGGTATACAGCAGATGATATGGGAAGAGGCACTAGCAAAAACACAGATTGTGTGGCCCTGTGACCTCCTTGTTGACCCCACCCTTCAGCAAGTAAGGGAGATACGAGGGACAGGCTGGAGAGCTGAGGCTCAGGCCCTACTGCGACCTTACATGTTGGAGAGTGTAGTTCAGACTCAATCCTGCAAGAGGTGTGCTTTCTGTGGTGTCTGAGTCATGGATCAATTCAGGGAAATTTGTGTAATTGATGTCCTGTTCCTAAGTGTTTCTAAAGTTTTCCTTGTGCCTAGCCTGATGTTAGTACCCTCAGAGGGATTCTGTCTCCTCCATCCTTCATGTCTAGGCCCCCAATATCAGCCATTGTTCACTTCCCAGATGTTTTTCTTTTGTGCTTGTTTTTGAACTTTGTGTGTGGCCAAGTCATAAGTACCTTATTTACGTAAGAAGTCAAAATTTGTTTACCCTGCCGCACCCTGGATATGCTTATCTCTGACGGTACAGACCCTACCCTATGATTATACCTTCCTGTGGTGTCTTCCCTGCAGTTACTCAGAATTAAATCCATCCTTAACAATTACCTGTTCCCTGAACTTTGTCTCCTCTGTGTAATTAGTTCCCTGTTGCCTCTCAGATTGTGACACCAGATTGCGAGCCAACTAATGCAGAGTCTATCAGCAGGTTCCAACCCAGATTCTGCTGTAGACAGAGCCTGGACATTGGCCAAAGTCTAAAAAGGAACTGCAGCTTCTCTGTGAGTGGAGACACTGGGAAGGAAGTGCTTAGTTGTGACAACAGTCAAGATAGCAGCCTCCAAAAGTGAGTGATGAAACCTGTGGTTGTTGCTGATTCTCAGAAAACCCCTTAGATTACTGTGATGATAATTCAAAAAAATGAAAATAAAGTATCTTCTCTGTTTAACCTAAAATTGAGGGTCATCTTTACTTCATGAAAGTGCTACCTAGCAACACACAGAGCTCCAGGCTGGCTGTTCCGTTATTAGATTCAGAACTCATGAAATTGCATAAACAATATAGCTAACGGACTGGATAATTCTGTCCTTTACATGGTTGAAATAAAGAATTTTATCTTATTTAAGAACATGCGATAAGTGGTGGCAGAGATGGAACTGAAGAGGTAAAGACTGAAAGGCAATAGTTCTATGCATCAGAGAAGAGAATAGACAAATCTCAGGACAGTCATTAATGAAAAGTGAATCTATTAAAAGTATTGATAACTTTTGAGGGAAGAAGAATATATATTTTTTTTAGGTAAGTAGAGTAGTTCCAGATTATGCAGAATTATTTCCTGATATGAGGGATAAATAGAAAACACACATATACACACACACACACACACACACACACACGCATTCCAGTGGAGAGGAAAATTAGATTTGAGCCTCTGCAGAGATTTGCCCATTCTATAAATTTCAGATAAATAATCAGTTTTTTAGGGTATGTCACAAATATTATTTATTTAAAAATTCCTTGTTGTTTATTTGAAATCCAAATTAAATACCAGAAGTCCTGTACTTTTATTTGCTAAACCTGACAACCCTCCTTTTGCAGAAAGAATGAGAATTGCTTATCAAGCTTGGCACGAGAATGGCATTTAGGATATAAAGGAAAGGTCAGTAAAAGGTCATCCAGCAAACACCACAAAGGGTTTTTATGGAGGAGGTTGGAAAAACATGTGGTACAGAACCAACAGCCACTCCTGTGAAAGGCTGGCTTTGTTTCTTAGCAGGATGGAGGCTGTTCTCTCTAACCCCAATTTACAGCCAGATTGGAAAACTCTCCTGAAGTAGAACTGGTTTCCATGGGAACACCTTAGCTGCCAAATGCTCAAGTGCCTGGTGTGCAGAGCTTGTAACATGTACTCAATGAAAAAGGGCATGCTCAGCCCTAGCTGGTATGGCTCAGTGGATAGAGCATTAGTCTGTGAACTGAAGGGTCCCAGGTTCCATTCCGGTTGAGAGCACATGGCTGGATTGTGGGCTTGATCCCCAGTAGAGGGCATACAGGAGACAGCCAATCAATGATTCTTTCATCATTGATGTTTCAATCCCTTTCTCCCTCTCCCTTCCTCTATGAAATCAATAAAAATATTTTTTTTTTAAAAAAGAAGAAGGGCATGTTGGGTAAGAGTTGGTGATGAATTCTCTAAACTTTAGCATCTAAAAACTAGGTGACTCATCCTAGGGTGATATCAGTGCACCCATGACTGTGCAGCCGCCGCTTGTCATCACAGCTTTGCTCCTTGTGCAGTGCTGGAAAAGTGGCCATGGGCTCATGCCCAGTCAGTCCAAATGATGGTCCCAATCTCAGTCCAGATAGAGGAGGGGTGTGCAGGGGATGTGTTCTCAGGAGAGGCTTGTGCTGCTGCAGCAGTGCTCACTAACCATGAGCCTGGTTCTGGCACCCATTGGTCAGCTGAGCCGTGCTCCTGCTGTGGTAGTGCACTCACCACCAAGGGCAGCTCCTGTGTTGAGCATCTGCTCCCTGGTGGTCAGTGTGCATCACAGCTACCAGTTGAATGGTCGAGCAGTTGAGCAATTAACCGGTCACTTAGGCTTTTATGTATATACTAGGGGCCCGGTGCACAAAAATTTGTGCACTCGGGGTGGAGGGAGTCCCTCAGCCCGGCCTGTGCCCTCTCACAGTCTGGGACCCCTCAGTGGATGTCCTATGATGGCCCCAGTCTGCCAGGCGCCTTTTGTGTGTGTGTGTGTGTGTGTGTGTGTGTGTGTGGCTACTGGGGACCTGCCCCCAGCTGCATCTGAGGCTTGGAGCAGTTCTCCTGTGTGTGTCTACCTGCTGGGGGCCTGCCACCAGGCACACCGTGGAAGCTTGGAGCAGGCACCCCTCTATGTTGATCTCTCAGACTCTTGCCCTCCCCAGCATGTTGTTCTCTTTTTTGAGCGTGGCCAGGGCTGGGTGCGGCCTGCCTCCCAAGCTTGCCTACTGCCCATCTTCCTCCAGCCACCAGAAAGCAGGGAAAATCCTGCCTTGTGGTCAGGCCAGCCTTTTCCTGTTCCCTGATCCTCGGAAGGGCCCTGGGAAGCCACCAAGCAGGCCACCAACTCTTTCCCACTCACCCGTCCCCTGCTGCCTTCCTTTCCCACTTCCCGGTGCCGCCAAAAGGTCTGGGGAGCTGCCAAGCAGGACCCCGGCCCCTGCAGCCTTGCTTTCCCGCTCCACGATGCCCCTCAAAGGGCCTGGGCAGCCACCAAGCAGGCCGAGACACCCCCCCCCCACTGCCTCTTACCCGCTTTCCGGTGCCCTCCAACCCTGCCGCCTCTTTCCCACTCACGGGTCCTGGGTCCTGCGCTGTCCCGCCCTGCAGCCGCTCTGTGCACTCGGGAGGTCCCTCAGCCCGGCCTGTGCCCTCTCGCAGTCTGGGACCCCTCGGGGGATGCCCACCTGCTGGCGTGCCTGACCAGCCTGGGTGAGGGGCTTTAAGGCTGCCCACAG
>PVJC01039533.1:0-16231 GCA_004026665.1 Murina feae | reverse complement strand
GACCAGCTGCCTCCTACTGGGGATCGAGCCCACAACCTGGGCATCGAGCCCACAATCTGGGCATGTGCTCTGATCACAATCGAACCCGGGACCCTTCAGTCTGCAGACTGACGCTCTATCCACTGCACCAAACCGGCTAGGGTGAAAAGTTGCATTTTTATTAGCATAACCATGTTGTTGTTGTTGTTTATATTATTTTTAATGTCTTTTTAGTAATCTTCAGTGAAGAAGGGAGAGGGAGAGAGAGAATCATTGATCAGCTGCCTCCTGCACGCCCCACATTGGGGATCGAGTCTGCAACCCACACTGCATTTACCACAAGAACAAACTGATGATAAAGACTATTTAAAAGAGACGCTGGACTCTAAAAAGGGTGGCGGCAGCAACACTTCCCACTGCAGAGTCACTGCCCACGTTCTCCAGTTAACACTGCTATTCTCCCATGATACAGGTTCACGTGCAAAAACCTGTCAGCTTGCGGTCATGGCCAGGAGATGAAATGCAGAGCATGTCCTCATTAGCTAACGTAAGCTCTTAGGGCGGACCCATAAAACATGGCCATAGTTTTGTTAAGCATCTGCAACCTGCAGAATTCCTTAGCCCTAAGCTACAGTTTCTGCTCAGACCCATCTGACTCTGCTCCTCAGGGCTGAGGTAGGTGCTAGTCATCAAAGTCTGGAATGTCATCGCAGGGTAACGCCGGGAGGGAGCCTCTGGATGCGCAGTAAGCGATGCGCAGGTGGTAAAACCCTGGCAGGAACACCAGGATGCCAATGGTCGGAACAGGAATGGCCTGGTCTTCTCCCGCTTTGCTGAGACAGCAGGAGGGAGCCTAGGCCATGAGAAAGGTGCCAGTCAAAAGCAGCGCCGTAGCGAGCGCAGCGGCCTTACACGGAACCTTAGGAGGCTTTTCTTAAACTGGAGGTCAATGTAGCCATCATCTGTGCTGGAGAGTCTTAGGATTTCACTTTACTACTGGGGATTCCAGCAGCCAGGTTGGGAGGAGATGGCGTCATAACACACTGACACAGCGACAGTCCCTTACCGGAGTGCTGTGCCAAGTTATCCGTCCCGACAGCCCGCTCACCATTGGAAACAGAGATGCTCATGACACGCCCCACCTGACTGCCACCTGCCCCGCCTCGCCCAGACCTGGCCATGGTTTTAGATGCAATACCTTGTGGCCACGAGGACAAGGCCACAGAGCTTTGGGTGTCCCCCCCCCCTCTCTATCCCTGGGAGTAGTGGGAAGGAAATACTTGTCTCTGCCCTTTTCCTGTCCCTGCCAGGATGCAGAGCCCATTTCGGCATGCATCTCCAGCCCTCACCACACACACACACACACACACACACACACACACACACACACACACACACGCGTGGCCTTCTCCATGTCTTCCTCAAAGCAAGTAGCACCCAGCTTCGCATATATGCTGCCTCCACCCCTTTGGCATCAGGGACTGTGGGGCTGAGGGACAAGAAGAACACGTAATTCAGAGACCACCAGGTTGGACATGGATGGACAGAGGGCCTGAGAGCACAGTGCTGAGGCTTGGGGTAGGGGCGAGGGGATGGCTCCAGGACCAGTGTGAGTCTGTGTGACAGAGGGAAGTGATTGACCTGAACACTGATTAGGAATAAGGAGGAAATATGAAGTTGAGGAAAACAGGTGAAAAACTTGCTTTGACTGGAAAAATAAGGCCAATTATTGCCATGTGTGAGCTCTACATACTAACTTTGTAGCTTCGTAATGCATATGATTTCAGATGCCTTTTATGTTAATCCTCAGGGAGGGGAAAAACAATAAAATTAAACTTGCAGAAGTTCCTCCAGCAGAACAGTATTTCCTCTGCCTGCCTCGGAGCCTGTGCACTTGCTTCGTTTTGCCTGGAGCAGCTTTCACCCACCCCTCTCCATGGCTGGCTCCTTGTCATTTTCCAGGATTGCCTAAGTGTCACTCTCCCAGTGCCATGCCATGGTGCCACCCCTACCCTCACTGTCCCTCTCACAGGAGGCTTCTCCTCCCAAGCACGGTCACAATGTGTGATTCTGTGGCACTAACAACACTGGGTTCACCTGCTCCCACTCAGAACCCACTGCCCTGTCATTTCATACTCAAAAGAAGTCTTAAAAGTGAATGCAGGTCATTGTTTTTAAAATGTAAAGGAATGCAAGAAAATTCAGACACAGCCAGGCTTTCTAAAAACCGTATTTCAGCATGTCTTTCCCCAAAGATCCAGTCATGTCAATAGGCCCCCTACCTGTCCTCCCAAGTCTCCTCCCTCCAATCAGACTCTTTCTGTGTGTGTGTGTGTGTGTGTGTGTGTGACCCCTGCATGTCCTCTGCCCAGCTTGTTTTGTTTTTTCATACAGAATCATTATTTCTGCTCACCCCTTTGCCACTGGAACCGCCCCACCACCCTGACAGCCCTATGGAGTGTCCACAACACTCAGCCGCTCCTTCAGAGGCTGTAAAAATTCAGTTTAATACTTTTGAACACGCCACGCGAGTATCGTGGAGGAAAAAGAGGCATTGTGACAGATCTAACTGAAATGACCGCACAGGGTGATCTGATCAAAAATTCCCCATGTGGCAGGTCATGGTGGGCAGTCACTCCCAGGCCTATAACTTCCTAATAAAAGGTTATTTTTGCCTTAAGCAAGCCCTGTCCATTGTCTAGGTTAGCGATATTCAAATGCTGCCCAAACCGGTTTGGCTCAGTGGATAGAGCGTCGGCCTGTGGACTGAAGGATCCCAGGTTCGATTCCGGGTCGGGGGCCTGTACCTTGGTTGTGGGCACATCCTCAGTAGGGGGTGTGCAGGAGGCAGCTGATTGATGTTTCTCTCTCATCAGTGTTTCTAGCTCTCTATCCCTCTCCCTTCCTCTCTGTAAAAACTCAATAAAATATATTAAAAAATAAAACATGCAACCCTGACTAATTTATTCAGGGCCACTGACCTCTTTTCCCTCAGATTGTCAAATTAAAAAAAAAAAAAATGACAGCAGCCAACACCACAACAGCCAGGCAGTGTAAATGAATCAAAAGTATACTTTTTTTTTTGTCAGATCATCAAAAAAATATATATATATATTTTTTAATATATTTTATTGATTTTTTACAGAGAGGAAGGGAGAGGAATAGAGAGTTAGAAACATCGATGAGAGAGAAACATCGATCAGCCGCCTCCTGCACACCCCCTACTGGGGATGTGCCCGCAACCAAGGTACATGCCCTTGACCGGAATTGAACCTGGGCCCCTTCAGTCTGCAGGCCGGCGCTCTATCCACTGAGCCAAACTAGTTAGGGCCAAAAAATATATTTTTTGGTGTGTCGCAGAATTTTAGTAATTAGTTTACATGTGCTATGAAATGAAAAAGGTTGAAAACCACTGGTCTAAGTTAACACATCTTTGAAATGCCTCTTTTTCTGATTCCTTGGAAGTTTAGCCACCTTCGAGAGAGTACATAATCCTAACTATCCTATGCTCCAGCCCCAGCCTTGCTTCCTCCCCACCTCCATGTAATCTCCCTTACTTCCCTCCTTAATTCCAAATGCAGTTTAAAAAACTGCCAACTGTCATTCTGGGAAGCATTTTCCTCAGTCTGTTTAGATATGCTTCCAGGCTTAGCCTCTGTTTAGCTCAAATAAAGTAATAAACTCTTAATTTTAAAATTCTACAGTCTTGGGCATGTCTTATGCTGACAACATTTATTTGTTTACTTACCGGGTTGTTACCCACCGCCCCGGCTTCCCTGTCAGCGCTTTCCATGACCATTAAACCGCAGGGAGAGAAGGAAGGAGGGAAGGACAGTGGACAGCCTCGCACTGGCACGCGGTTCCCCAGGTTGACGGGAGCCCTGAACAGGCAGGTTTGCGGTTCCAGGCGTCCCAGGCCACACTCGGGAGGAGTCCCGCTCCCCCTGGATTGTCCTTCTAGCTCTGACCTTGCTGGGGTTGGGGGCTGCTCCGTATTTGTTTCAGATGTTTTTAGATGTTTTTAGATGTTTCAGATGTTCTGTTTTATAATTATGTAAAATGTTTACACATTTCTAAGTCAAGTCCCTGAAAGTTGTCATAGTTGCCATAGACCAGCAGCGCCCACCTGGTTCTCACTCTCCTTCACTCCATATCCAGCATTTATTCCCAAGCGATGACCCAACAGGGGCCCAGGCCCCCACAGATGCTCAGAGGCCAACCCAGAGGCAGCCAACCCAGAGGCATGCTCCACGCTGAGGAAACAGCGTCCTGCAGAACTCCCACAGCTTCCCGTGGCGCCATTTCGGCTGCCGGACGTACTTGGTTTTTCAGATCGACTGGTTAGTGACTCTGCTGATCACTGCCTTCCCCAGCTCCTTCCACAACTGTGCAAAGCGAATTATTGCAATAAAGTCCCTGTCCCACCATGTGATTCCGCTCCCCAACTGTATCCTGACTGACACGGTAATATTTTTGCTGTTGTTTACCCTTATGTTGTTTGATTTGATCATATACATGTATATATGATATACCATATATTTTTTCTCCCTTTCCTATAGTAGCATACTACACATGATTTTTTTCACCTTGCCCTTTTTTTAAACAGCTTTGTTGAGATGCCACACAATTCACTCATGTAAGTGTACAATTCAATGGGTTTTAGTATCGTTCAGACTTGTGTAGTCATTACCGCTAAATTTTAGAACATTTTCATCACCCCCAAGAAAGAAAAGAAACCCCATACCCTTGAGCTTTCACCCATTTGCCACCCACAGTCTTCCTATCCCCTCACGACCCCAGGCCACCACTAATCTACTTTCTGTCTCTAAGATTTGCCTGTTCTGGACACCTGCCTGGCTTGATTCACCAAGCAATCCACCTGGGATCTCTCACAGGAGTATGTTGCACTCTCTCTCCGTTCCTTTTGTGACCTAAGAGTCCTTCATTATGTTGTTTATTCACCCAGTTCCTACCGATGGACTGTTGCCTTGTTTCTTGTCTTTTGCCATTGCGATAGATTTACAATGAGTAGCCTCATCCATTTACCATTTGGTATTTTTATTGATTTCAGAGAGGAAGGGAGAGAGAGAGAGAGATAGAAACATCAATGATGAGAGAATCACTGATTGGCTGCCTCCTGCACGCCCCCTACTGGGGATCGAGCCTGCAACCTGGGCATGTGCCCTTGACCACAATCAAACCCGGGACCCTTCAGTCCACAAGCTGACAATCTAGCCACTGAGCCATTTGGTATTTTTCACCAATGCAGAGCTCTGGGGTCTATTCTTAGAGATGGATTTGGGGGTCAAAGGGTAAGTGCACAAATGATTTTGCTAGCTGTTGCCAAATTCCCTCCACATATTCTATACTATTTTCAACCCCATCAGCAGGCAGTGTATGAGAGAGCCTATTTGTCAGATTTTCCAACAGAATACACTCTCAAACTTGGAATTTTGCCAATCTGATAGGTAAGAAATGCTAAACTCAGTGTAATTTTAATTTGCATCCCTATCATTACAGGCAAAGTTGGTTATCTTTTTCTATGTTTATGAACCCTTTTCATTTTTTTCTGAGGACAATCTGTTCTTATCTCTAGCTCACTTTCCTTTATGATTGTTGACCTTTTTTTAAAGTGAGTTGTTTTTTTTTTAATTGACCTTAGAAAGGGAGAAAGGGAAAGAGGAGAGAGAAACACCGATATGAGAGAGCTACATCCCACGGTTGTCTCCTGTAGGCGCCCCTACTGGGGATCAAACCCGGAAACTAGGTAAGTGCCCTGACGGAACCGAACCCTCAATCTTCTGGTGCACAGGATGTTGCTCCAACCACTGAGCGACACAAGCCAGGGCTTAAGAGAAGTTCTTGTTTTATTAATAAAGTAATGTCTGTTGGTTATCAAAGAAAATTTAAGATACAAGCAAGGGAAAAAAATAGCCATAATTCATCTACTCAAGAATGCCACTGGGAATCACTTGCTATATACTGTACTAGTCCCTTGCTAACAAAAGAAAAAAGATGCACACAGTTGCAGATAGGTTTAATATGATTTCAGATCCACATGTTTATGACTTCAGTGAAGTTGTTTTAATCCACTTGTTTATAACAAAGAGGAAAAATTGCTTCAAGTATGAAGTGACGCCAGGATGTCATCGTTCTGCATCTGTTGTCACTGATAAGCAGTCCGTCACCCTGCAGCTGAAGGATTCCCCCACAGGCCTTATCGATAAGAAAGTGTGTAGAAGTAACTATGGCAACAGAACGTTCATGCTATAAATACTGACAGTTTGTGAGAACTATTTGAATTTTAACTAAAAATTCCCTGAAGACCTTTGGGGCATTTGCTCCTGTCCTGGGCAGGCACTCTTACAGAGGCCATGGTGCTGGGCCGCAGGGCTGCCCAGTGAAAGAGATCAACATACCGACCAAAACTGGCATCTCACTCCCTAGCAACGTACTCTAGCAACAGAGAACTTTCACTTTAGGCACTGGCAGCTGGAAATCAGCTCTGGTTGGTCTACCCAGTGCCTACTGGTATAAAAAGGTACACCTCATATTAAATTTGGACTTGATTCCTTCATCTCCCCTTGCCTGGAACAAATAGTGTGATCAATTTGTCATTCATTGGGAGTATGTTATTTTTGTTTTTGGCTTATTAAAAGCTATTATCTTGTGTGCTTTGGCTTATGAAATTACTATAATTCCTACAGCAAACTTGTGCTTAAATAAATTGCTGGCAAAGACAACTCAGTCTCTGAGCATTGCTTTTTGCTGCCCCCCAAACACACACACCCACACACACACATGCAAACAGTGGTAAATATCTGCTGGTCTTGTGCCAGCGCTTGGGGTTCGGAGGCTGCACTTGTCTCTCTGCTTAGAGCATCGGCTCTGCGAGGGAGGAAGGCCTGGTGTGCCTAGAGGAGGGAGCGAGGTGTGAGGGCAGAAGGTTCTGGAAGTGGGTCAGGAGTGGCCAGTGGACAGACCCTGGAGAGGTGCCTGCACTGAGTGGACAATTTGATGGTTAGTGGGAAGGAGCATCACTCTGCAGAACTGTCCACCCAAAGGGGAGGGGAGGGAGATGGGGGCAACAGGACAAGCTGTGTGGCCCTGGACAAGTCTCTCTCTCTCTCTCTCTCTCTCTCTCTCTCTCTCTCTCTCTCTCTCTCTCTTCTTAAATATATTTTTGCTGATTTCAGAGAGGAAGGGGAGGGAGAAAGAGAGAAAAACATCAATGATGGGAGAGCATCACTGATTGGCTGCCTCCTGCACGCCCCACACTGGGGATTGAGCCTGCAACCAGGGTATGTGCCCTGACCAGGAATTGAACTGTGACCTCCTGGTCCATAGATCCATGATCAACCACTGAGCCACACTGGATGGGCTTTCCCTCTTTTCTTAAGGAAATAGGCCTGGATGGTCTTTGAGGCCCCTTCCTATGAAAGAATTACACTAAGAGGGGATGACTAATCTATTAGAAGAAGAAAGCATTGATTAATGACCTCAAAGGGCAGGGCTGGATTGTTTTTAGGCCTCTGGACACCCCCTAAATTCTCAAACCTTCCCAACACTTGTGTGCCCATGTCTTCCTTAGTCTAGTCCCAGCTCTACCACCCTCTAGCTGTGTGACTGTGGCAAATCACTAAACCTATTTCTCCCTCAATTTTTTAACAAGGTCATTTCAAAACGTCTAGGACATTCCCCAGCATGCAGTGAATGCCCCATTATGGTGGTGACCATTACCCTTCTACTCCACTGCCACCGGCACTACCTGGGCCCAGTGCCAGGAACTCTAAGCTCCATTCACAGAGGAGGCAGTGAAGTTGAGAGGTTAATGACTCGATCAGGGCCACGCTGCAAGGAGGTGAGAGTTGCAAGTGGAATCCAGATGTGCCTCTCTCCAAAGTGACCCCAGTGGTCCCCAAGGCGCTGCACCCGGCCACCTGGTGAGACCCAAGGACATCTCTCCGACCAGCGTCCGCCGGGGCAACCCGACTCTAGGGGGCGACCCTCTCGCCGGGAAGGAACGTGATTTGGGAGAAAGCCTCAAAAACAGCGCAGGCGGGTACTTGGGTGGGCGCCCAGCCTCTCCTCCTCCAGGAATCTGCAGGGCGTGGGCGGGGCCGGTGTGGCCCGGCTGCAGTTCCTGCTATCGACACGCGGGGGAGCCAGAGCCGCGAAGAGCTGCCCTAAACTCCGCAATTTCCGCGGGTGCGCGCACAGGTGGTCTGTGCTCACCACCGGCATGACCGTGACGTAAGCCAGAGGGGCGCGAAGAGGCGAGGCTGCGGGTACAGGCTGCAGTCTGCCTGAGGTTGGCTCGGCCCGCCGGCGAAGAAGCAGGCACAACGCGGGGCTGCGTTTTCCCCAAATTGCGGGTGGGGCTCCTACGATGCCAGGCTAGGGGCTTGGTGCGCGAGGGCGGGGCGAGGGAGGAAGACTTGCAGCGGGGATGTGAGTAAATGTGGGGTTAACTGCCTCTGGCCGTTCTAAACCAGAAGGAAAAAGACAGAATATTCACAGAAAGTTTGGGAATTGACTATGAGTTAGAGTAATGTACATTTTTTAAAAACTGCAGAACAGGGCAAATGCTTAACCCCCAAACTGTTTATAAAGGCCTAGTTTCTAAGAGAGGTGTTGCCGGGAGAAGGGATGGGATGACCTGACATTCCTGGCTTGGGAAGTGTCTGGGCGGGGAGCAGGGGCAGGGGCCAGTCCACAGGGGCACAGGGATTGGGGTACAAAAGTGCCTGTAAGAAGGTTGCTTAGCCTAGGCAGTGTCCATAGGCAGTGCCCACTACTCAGAGTTCTGCCAACCCAGCCAGGGTAGGAAGTGGAGGGAGGGCGTGGGGGTAGGAGGAATGGACAGAGGTGGAAGTGATGGGGGAAGCACAGTAGCTGGAAAAGATTTTCGTTCTCCAGGCCTCAATTTCCTCATCTGTAAGGTGGAGATAATAATACTACCTAATAATAATAACAATAATACCTAATGCGAAGGCTGTTGTGAGAATTCAATGAGCAGGTGTTCTAAAAAGTGCTCTGTGACCCCCGTGCAAAGGCCAGGCAGGAAGCCTCCTCCGTGGACACCACCCTGATTGCCCCAGATCCAAAATGCTCCTCTCCCCTGGGGCTCTCAGAGCTCACGGTCCAACCCTGGCCTCAGTGGGGGTAACTGTTTGTTTTGCACCTATCACCCCCGCTACACCGCTGTCCCCACTCTCATGCCTGCCAGACCGTGAACATTTCAGGACAGTATGGTGGCCGATTCATCCTGTGTTCATTCAAAACAAGGCCTGATAATACGTGGCAAAATGATACTAAGGTCATCTTTTTTTTAAAAAAAAGTGCAGACTTTTAAAAAATGTACATATACTTCATGCTCAACAACTCCATTCCTAAGAATATACACCACAGAAATAATAGCAGTGATAAGGCAAAGATAAATACGCGAGGATGTTTGTTGCAATATTGTTTGTAACTATAGCAAAGAACTGGAACCAACCCAAGAGTGCATCAAGAGAGGATTGTGAAATAAATTGAGGCGCGGCCATACAATGCAATGCTGAGCCATTGTTAAAAAGGCTGATGTAGGAAGAATCTCTAAAAGACAGCAAGGTGCAGAACAAGAAGTACAGTGTGAATCCATTTCTTTAAAAACATTCTCCCACCACTGCTTCAATCCTCTATTTGTCAAAGCTCCTTCCCTGTCCCACCCAAGATGTCAATCTGGCAGAGCCTTTGCCACGTAGATCCTCTAAGTTATTAAAAGTCTGGTCTGACCCAATTTAAATTCCAAGCTCTTTGCATTTTCAAAATACACATAGTATAGATGTATACCAGGCTCGTCATTGTAACCCATTTATTTCTCACCACAGCCATTCAAAGTAGATACTGTGATTATCACCCCCACTTTGCATATGAGGAAATAATGGTATAGCGAGAAGTTAAACACTTTTTCCAAAGTTGCACAGATCACAAATAGCAGAGCTAGAGTCTCTGACTCCAGAATCTATGCTCTTAACTCTGTTATGTTACCCTAGGCTCACAGAACCGTGAATGGGACTTTTTCTCGTCTCGGGTTTTCAGCAGGCACAATATATATGGTTAATGAGGTATATGATAATTAATTTAGCCATTTCCCTAATGATAGACAGGTAAATCATTTCCAGTCCTGTGCTCTCACAAACAATGCTATAATCAATATCTTTGTTCGGGTGTTTCTGTACACTTATACACACATTTCATAGAATCCATGCAGTTGCTGGGTCAAAGTATAAATTTAAATTTGGATAGCTATATACCTATGGCTGTATAATAAACTACTCCAAAACTTGGTGGTTAAAACCACCATTTTATTTTACTTACTAGGGGCCTGGTGCACAAAAATTTGTGCACTCGGGAGGTCCATCAGCCCGACCTGTGCCCTCTTGCAGCCTGGGACCCTTCTGGGGATGTCCACCTGCTGGTGTGCCTGGCCAGCCTGGGTGAGGGTTTGATGGCTGTTTGCAGGCTGGCCAAGCCTCCCAGTGAGAACCCTCACCCCATTGGGGTGTGGCCAGCGTGGGTGACGGGCTGAGGGGTGTTTTCAGACTTTCAGGCTGCCCACAGCTCCCATTGACCCAATGTCCCAGCAAGGCTGGCTGGAAGCAGGTTTCTGTGGTTTATCTTCTATAATTGATACACTGTTCCTTTAAGCCAAGGCCTAGGCAAGTAACGAAACCTCCTCTCTGGTTCAGCTCGTGGCTTCTATAATGAAACAATGTTTCCCTTAGAAGTCAGGCCCAGCCTGCTATTTGCTTCAGCTCCCAAGGCTTCTATGATTGAGACAATGTTGTAAATATGTTGTTGCCTGGAGCCGAGAGAAGTCCAGGTGGCCCGCAAAGAGTTTCACTCCTGCTGCAACGGAAACTGCCTGTTTACTCAGCTCCGTGACTGCCAGCCTCCATGTTGGCTGGGCTAATTTGCATATAGCCACTCTGATTGGCTGGTGGGCATGGCTTAGGCGTCCCAAAGGGATGGTCAATTTGCATATTATGCTTTTATTATATAGGAGGATGATTTTGTGGGTCAAGAATTCAGGAAGGGCTCAGCTGGATGGTTCATCTTTGCTTCTCTTCCAGGCTGGAATCATCACTCACATGACCAAGCCTCACTACTGCATGACTTCTCTCTCTTCACGTGGTGTCGTGTCCTCCAGGGCTTTCCCACCTGGTTAAGGCTTCTCACAGCAGGATGATGTCAAGTAATTGCACTTCAGGTAAAATGGCAGTTGGCTTGCAAGAGGTAAGACGTGGAACCTTCTGGGCAAGTTAAGGGATACACACCTGGAACTAGGACATTATCACTTTTGCTGTATTTTACTGGTCAGAGAACTCATAAACCAGCTGAAATTCAAGGGAAGGGAACCTAGACCTCACCTCTCTATTGAGAAGAGTCAAAGAATGTTTGGCCACCTTTACTCTGCAGCAATAGCTATTTCCAAATTGCCCTTCAAAATGTTGATCAATTTACATTCCCACCAACAATGTAAGACTCTTTTCGCATGGCCTCTGTGCATTGTAAAATACTGGTACCAATGTGGCCGTTGAAAATAGTATTTCATTGTTATTTTGTTATGCATTTCTTTAATTATGAGGGAAGCTGAGCATCATTTCATTTAAAATTTTTCTTTTCTTGTGATTGTCTTTGCTTCTTTTAAAATTTGGTTCACCTTTTTAAATATTAATTTTCAAAATGTGTATATTAAGGAGATTAGTCCTTTATGTGACAGTATGTTACAAATAGTTGTCCCAATGTGTGGCATTTTTGATAATTTTCTTTATTCAGATTTTTTGTTTTTTTTGTTTCATATTTTTATGGATTTCAGAGAGGAAAGGAGAAGAAGAGAGAGATAGAAACACCAATAATGAGAGAAATCATTGATCAGCTGCCTCCTGCAAACCCCACACAGGCATGTGCCCTGACCGGGAATAAACCACGACCTCCTAGTTCATAGGTGGATGTTCAACCACTGAGCCATACTGGCTGGGCCAAGTTTTTAGTTTTTTATGCGTTCACATTATCCATCTTTTCACTTTATGACCTTTAAGTTTTGTGTGGTATGTTCCTTTCCTTTTTCAGAATTTTCCTACTGGTTTCAAATGTTTTGTTTTTGTTTCTTCCCCAGAGGAAGATTAATACTATATTCTGAGGCTCCTTCTCCAATCCTGTTGGTGTTTGGATTGAAATAGCTTTCAACTGCTGGATCCCTTAGAGAAAATGCACAGGTTTACAATTAGAGGCCTGGGCTGGACATCACCTATTTATATACATAAATATATACATATTTTTATTGACTTCAGAGAGGAAGGGAGAGAGGGAGAGAGATAGGGACATCAATGACGACAGAGAATCATTGATGGGCTGTCACTGTCTCCTGCATGCCCCACACTGGGGATTGAGCTTGCAACGCAGGCATGTG
Source organism: Murina feae (assembly GCA_004026665.1). NCBI lineage: Eukaryota > Metazoa > Chordata > Mammalia > Chiroptera > Vespertilionidae > Murina > Murina feae. The sequence goes on along the minus strand of PVJC01039533.1, from coordinate 3,795 downwards.
CCCCGACCGGGAATCGAACCATGACCTCCTGGTTCATAGGCGACACTCAACCACTGAGCCACGAGGCCAGGCTGGATGTCACCTTGTGAGTCTTCCCTTCTGCAGGTCATTGAAGCTTCTTGAGGGGTGGCGGTGCCATACCAGAAAGGCCTCTGCAGCACCCCAGGCACCTGTGGGGGAGGGAGTCCAAGAGCCCAGCAAGGGCCGCCCTGGGGTCAGGCAGGCCCTGCACAGCCCTGGCCCTGGGACCCAAGGCCTGGCCAAGAGAAGCCGGACACACAGCCCCTGGCGTGCAACGCTGGGACCTTCCCTGCAGCGTGAGCGCAGGCTTCCTTGAAGGAAGCATTCCTTGGAGGCCCAGGAGAGGGGCCGACGTGCCCTCAAAGGGCTGATTCATGAGGTAGGAGATTTCACAGAGCAGCGCCTTGTTCAGAAGACCAAACGCAGTAAGGCCTTTGCCAAGGACAATCCTACTGGTCGCGACATCACAGCCGTGGGGAAGGGCAGGGATCTGCTCCAGGAGCCGCAGGTTTGGGGGGCTGGTCTGGGCACAGGCTTTCCTTCCCTCCCCAACCAGGCTCGGCTGGCCCCTGTCCAGTCCTGGAGGGCCAAACAGCAGCAGGCACCCTCTCCTTCCCCAGCAGGGCTCAGGGGTGCCCAGGGAGCTGAGTGGACACTCATTTGTTCAGTATTTATAGAGTGTCCACTATGTCCAGTCAGTGTTCTTGTCCAGTCTGTGTCCAGTACAGTAGAGAATAAAGGAAACGAAAATTCCTGCTCTGGCCCTAATCGGTTTGGCTCAGAGGATGGAGCATCAGCCTGCAGACTGAAGGGTCCCGGGTTCGATTCCGGTCAAGGGCATGTGCCTTGGTTGTGGGCACATCCCCAGTGGGAGGTGTGCGGGAGGCAGCTGATCTATGTTTCTCCCTCATCAATGTTTCTGACTCTCTGTCCCTCTCCCCTCCTCTCTGTAAAAAATCAATAAAATATATTAAATAAATAAAAAAAAGAAAATTCCTGCCTCTGGACCTTACAGACAATAAAAATACTAGTAACTCTAGTGAATAGGTAAATATGTTAGGAGATAAGTGCCGGCGGGGGGAAATGGGCCAGGAAAGAGGACTTGAGAATTGGGGGTGGGAACGGCTAAGGGCAGGGGCCACTTCGTTGGCCCTCCAGCCTGCTTCATCAGTGCCGAGCCCATACAGGAGAGCCCGGGAGGAGAGGAAGGTGTTTGTCCCTCCTGGGCTGGTCCTTGCCCTTGTCAGGTGGCCTTCCCCACAGTTCTCTCCTTCCTGGTTCCAGCAGCCACTTACTTTCCTCCCCCGCAGGCCTGGGAGTAGCAGAGTTTCCTTTCACCCCATCCACACCTTTGCAAAAAGTCCTTGAATAATCCTGGTCTGAGTGCCGTAGTCTGCTGGAATGCTGAGAAATACAGAGACATCTGAGCAGGAACAGGGTCTGGGCAGAGGGAGCTGCCAGTGCGAAGGCCTGGAGATGGCAGGGTAGGCCTGACCTATTTGAAAGAGAGCAAGGACGCCTGGTGGCTGCCGCAGTGGGACGGAGCCCCGGGAGAACTGTTTCCAAAGAGGGGTGTGCTGAGGAGTGTGAGCGCAGCTTTTGCTCTAAGTGAAGTGGGGGCCACTGGAGGCTTCTGTCTGAGGAGTGACATAGTCTTTAACACTAATTGAGAGCAGACGGGGCGGAGGGGGGGACAAGAGTGGAAACAGGGTGGCCACTGAGGGGGTTATTGTAATACCCCAGGTGAGAAACGGCAGTGGCTCCGCTGGCGATGGGGAAGAAATGAGTCAACAGGACTTGCTAGGACTGGACGTGGGGAGTGAAAGGAGGCAAGGGTGCTTCGAGGATTCTGGGCGATTGGATTTAGCCGCGCTACCAGGCTTCTAGTGGGTTCTCCACATCTACCCACCCTGGCCCTCATATCCTGTCCCTCTGGGTGGTGTGTGTGTATCTGTGTGCCCAGTCCCTGGGCTATACACTGTAGACCCATCTCCGCTCTGTCAGGTTAGAGGTCTGCCAGCCTCTGCAGGAGGCTCCTCAAGCACATCGTAGCCCCTTCTGCTTGGGGCCATCTATCTGCTGGTCCCTGGGTCAGGAGCAGAGTCAGCCCTGAGTGCTGGGAAGGGAGGCTAAGCCAGATCCCCAGAGGCAGCCCAGTGGGTTGACTGTTACCTTATCAGTGACCTGCTTTCTGGGGCACTCCCAGACCCGTGCTCTCTTCAGCCTGGGCTCTGCGGCTTAGCCAGACCTACATGTGACCTGCTTCCTCTTCCTTCATTCACTCAGCTAGCTTCCTCTCAGGCTCCTGCCCTCTGCAGGGCCTCCTCACGGCGCTCAGCAGCCTTTGCCCCACCCCTGCTGGATGTGGTCTTTTAGAATCCCCGTTTGGGGGCCTCCTTCCACAGCATCCTGTGGGGGTCACTTGGCTGGACTCGCACTGCCCCAAGTTCCTGAATCCAGGCTGTGAGTGCCTTCTGGGCCAGCCAGGCCTGGCCGCCATTGATAACACCACCACCATGGAACTTCCCCTGAGCCAGCTCTGCGCCGAGCTTCCCACGGGCCTGCTGGGTCTGTCAAGTATAGAGGTGGGTTTTGGGGTAGCAGTTCGCCTGCATATGACCTTGGGCAGTCACTTAACTTCCCCAAGCCTCCGTTCCTCAGCTGATCTCGTGGAGTCCCTCCCACACTGGAGGTCCTTGTAAGCAATTTCTAAATAAGTTACTGCCTGCAATGCCCTTAGCACAGTGCCTGACATATCCTTAGTATGTGCTCAGCGAAAGTCACTGTTGAAATCATCACCATCTCCAGATGGAGACACTGAGGCTCAGAGAGGAGAGGAATTTATTCAAGGTAACAGAGCTGGAAAGTGGTGAGGACGGGTCCCCCTGTGCCCTAACCCCATCAGTCTACCCTTCCCCTCTTCCCTTCCTCTGGGAGGCCAGCACAGGGTAGGTGTCAGCACACAAATGAGAAACCAAAAGCTTACACACTCTCTCTTTTTTTTTTTAAGATGTGTTTTTATTGATTTCAGAGAGAAGGGAGATGGACAGAGAGATAGAAACATCAATGATGAGAGAATCATTGATAGGCTGCCTACTATACACCCCCTACCTGGGACTGAGCCCAAAACCTGGGCATGTGCCCTGACCAGGAATTGAATTGTGACCTCCTAGTTCATAGGTCAACTCTTAACCACTGGGCCATGTGCTGAGCCAGAAGTTTACACTCTTAGAACTTCAGAGGGAAGGGAGGTCCCTGTCATTATGGGAGCTACAGAGATGAATTAAACAGTCTCAGCCCTCTAGGGAGGGGCCAGAGTTTGACATCCCTCCCTACACAGGGGATCCAGGGAACCTCCATGGAAGGGTGACACCTGGGTTCTTGATACCTGACCGACTCGTTGAATCATACAAGAAATGGTCAGCGCACAATCTGAATTTTTAAAGACCAAGTTTCAAACATTCTGTTTCTTTTTTTGAATAAAGCATCAGAAGTCCCCAAAGAATCCAATGTTGTGGCACCTAAATGACCTCTCATGGCAGATGAGCCACAAAAATCCATGTTACTTCACATGTCCTGAGCTCAACTTGGGGAAGTAGGGTCTCCGTCATGCAGGACGCATTATGCCAGCTGCCCCATTTTGCGGGTGTGCATTTTCACACAGGCTTAGGTCACCCTCTCTCGGGCTATTAGGTGACTGTGGCACCTAATACCCCTTCCAGCAAAGATCCCAAGCCCAGTACTGAGCACCATTACCCCTTCCAGCAAAGATCC
>PVJC01039532.1:0-16216 GCA_004026665.1 Murina feae | reverse complement strand
TGCCCCACACTGGGGATCGAGCCCGCAACCCAGCATGTGCCCTGACCGGGAATCGAACTGTGACCTCCTGGTTCATAGGTCGACGCTCAACCACTGAGCCATGCTAGCCCGGCAAGCCATCATGAATTTAATCATGAAATGAATCTGAGGAACTGCCCCACCTGCGTTCCAAAATGGGGTCACCTGCATGACTAAGAGTTCTCTAAACTAACTCCTATGCAGAATACAATGTCTATTAAAGGGTGAGTTAAAAAAAATGCACCAGTGTTAAGGTTACATAGAGCTTATGAAACTCAACACTAACTACAATTGCTTAGAAATTAGACCAAAAAAGGACAGTCTTTCAGGAGCATTTATCCCCCGTAATGTTTAGTACTGTTCATACATGGTGCTGACCAAAAGCAGCCCAACCTGAACACATCTGATGATGTTTAAATTCTCTGCAGAGTATCTCCTGACTGTCTCATCTGAGCAGGTGTGCCGTGCTGCCGGGAGAGGCCCTTCTTATTTTGCCATCGACAGGTACAAACTTTTAAAAAATAATCGTAATAATAGTATTATCAAGGGTTCAGGGATGCCAGTGGAAACACAATTTTGAGGCAGGAAAATATGGCAAAATGTCCTTTGACCTAGAAGTTGTGCTTCAAGGATTTTAATCTAAATAGATCACGGGTGTATTTAAAGATTTAGCAGTAAAAATATTCATCACAGTCCTGGGTATAATCATGACACTAGAAATAAATTGGTTGAATAAATCACAGCACATCTATGCATTTGAATATGTGGCAGCCATTTTAAAATTGTTGCCTAAAAAGATTTAATGTTACGGGAAATTTTCCATAACATATTCTTAAGTGAAACAATCAGCTTATAAAGCATAATGTATGATACTTCCCTTTTTTTAATGTAACAATATGCATATTATTAGTACATGCATCCCACTTCCCAGCTGGAGCACAAAATAAGTTTATATTTTCTTTTATATCCAAACTAGGGGCCCAGTGCACAAAAATTTGTGCACTTGGGGGGGGGGTGGTCCCTCAGCCTGGCTTGTGCCCTCTCTCAGTCTGAGACCCCTTGGGAGATGTCCACCTGCTGATGTGCCTGGCCAGACTGTTTAAGGGGCTGATGACTGTTTGCAGGCTGGCCAAGGCCCCCAGTGGGAACCCTCACCTCATGGAGGTGTGGCCAGCCTAGGTGAGGGGCTAAGGACCATTTTCAGGCTGCCCACATCCCCTTCAGGGTTCGGGTCCCTACTGGGGTGCCTGGGCTGCCTGTGTGAGGGGCTGAGGGCCATTTCAGGCTGCCCACAGTCCCTTTAGGGTTCGGGTCCCTACTGGGGTACATGGCCAGCCTGGGTGAGGGGCTAAGGGCTGTTTTCAGACTGCTCACAGCTCCCATTGATCAAAGGTCCCAGTGGGGTTGGCTGGATCAGGTTTCTGGGGTTTATTTATCTTCTATAATTGAAACTTTTTTACCTTGAGCTGAGGCCTAGGCAGGTAACGAAGCCTCCTGTTTGCTTCAGCTCCATGGCTTCTATAATTGAAACATTGTTGCCATGAACAGAGGCCCAGCCAGCCTAGGCAGGCAGTTGCAACAGAAGCCTCCTGTTTGCTCTAGCTCAGTGGTTGCCGGCCTCCATCTTGGTTGGGTTAATTTGCATACAGCTGCACTTATTGGCTGTGGGCATGGCTTGGCTGGTGGGCGTGGCTTAGGTGTCTCAGAGTGACGGTTAATTTGCACATCACTCTTTTATTAGAGTAGACTAGGGGCACAGTGCATGAAATTCATGCACGGGTAGGTAGGGGAGGGGGAAGGCAGGCGGAGAGGTCCCTCAGCCGGACCTGCACCCTATCCAATTTGGGAGCCCTCAGGAGATGTGCTACTGCTGGCTTGGGCCCACTCCACATGGTTCTCTGCTCTCTGCCGGGCCTGTCTGCTCCACACCATGGGGATGGGCAAGCAGGGCACAGCCTGCGGGGTCCCCGATGGCTCATATCCCCTCATCCCCTTGTCTGCAGCTGCCACCCTGGCCAAGGGTGGCTGGGAGGGTCCCCGATGCCTCTGGCTCACTGTGCCCCCTCGTTCTGTCTTCCACAGCCACTGTCCCAGTCAAGCCCGGCCAGGGCGGCAGCTGGGGGGGGGGGGGTCCCTGATACCTCTGGCTCAGCACACCCCCTGGTCCCATTGTCTGCAGCCACCCTCCTGGCCAAGGCCTGTCCGGGGTGGTGAGTAGGGGGTCCCTGATTCCTCTGGCTCACTGCGCCCCCTCGTCCCCTTGTCCACAGCTGCCCCCAGCCAGCTGCCGCCTACAGCGGTCCCCATCACTGGCGCCACCTGCAGCCCCCGCTTGTCTGCTCGGGGATCATCATGGTGACCTCCCAGCAGGCCCTGCTGGGTGCTTCCTGCTGTCTGATTGCCTGCTGGGCTCCCATTGCCAGGGTAACACTGCCAGCGTCCTGCCCCACGGCTATGGGTGCCACCATTTTCATCCCGGAGTGACAGTTAATTTGCATATTACTCTTTTATTAGATTGGATTATAATGCTTCCTGACTCCCCACCACAAAGATCACAGGAAACCCACTCCTGTCCAAGTCATTCTGGGAAGGGCTGGGGAATGCTTGCTGGCTTCACAAATTCCACCTGCAGCTCAAAGGCCCACAGGTCCCTCCAGCAGCTGTTTTGGGGAGCAACTCTCTTTCCCAGGCTGCTGGCTCCTAGCAGGGCCCCTTCCTTAGCTGCCCCAACTGCCCAAGTCCAAGTTCAGATGTTTAACATATCTTTGCTAAAGGCCTGTGGGAATAACCCAGAGTCAAAAGCCTCTAGTGCCTTGGCAGCTAGTACTTTGCATGCCTTTGGGACTCACAAGCCCAAAGCTACCCTCGGGGAGCCTGGGAGGCCCCCACAGGACAGGCACCAACCCAGCCCTCATCCATCCCTAATGAGCTAAGGCGGCCCCTCCCTGGTGCCAGAGCTGGCTCTCCTGCCCACCCGTGATCTCCAGGGGAAACACCCCACCCACAGACACACATCCCACGTCTTATAGGCACACAGGGTTTGTCAGACCTCTGTGATTTAGAAAAAGCAAAAACAATTGTCAGCGCAGTTCCCAAAGTCAGTTATATAACTGTACATGACACAGCACAAGGAGCACCCACAAGCCAACCCGAATTTTCATTTAGATCATCATTTCTCCAGCTCATTAAGGGCAGAGGCAGGCTGGAGAAGCACCTCGTTTCCCTTAGTAACCAGGACATACCGCACAGCCACGGTCATATTTATGGCGACTCTGCCATTTTCAATATCCCAGGGAAGCTGTTCACATTTGTGTAACTGAAGAGCTCAGACTGGGACTTTTTCTAAAAAAAAAAAAAAAAAACTTTAGAAATTTGCTCCAAAGGAAAAATAAGATCTCCACCACCAGAAACAAAAGAATTGTCAACACATTTCAAATGTTCTTACTCACGTTACAACATCCATGAGGAAGGGAGCAACCCCAGCAGTCACCCAGCTACCAGGTATGTGTGCGTGTGTGCATGTGTGTGGTATGAGTGTGCATGCGTGTATTCTGTATGTGTGTTAAATCACAAATGGTGGCTACTAGGAAGTCAAAGTGAGAAGATTGTGTATAATATTAATTTCTTCTTGTTTTGGGGATTTCCTTTTGTTTGAATTTTAAGATGAGCCAAAAGCCCACACGCAAAGCTACATTTTTTAGGTATCTGTTACTTTATTTTCTCTTCCCTTGATTCTTTTTCCTAAAAAACAAAGCCCCACATATCTGATGAATGACCATTTTCAGCTACTCAGATTTTATTAGGTATTTGACAAGTTTTAGAGACACTGGTCTGTGCACTGGCCTCATGCACAAGGGCAGATGGGCCTGTGTGACCACAGAGAGGAGCCCCAGGTGAAGAGCAGACCCAGTATCAAGGTGTTCATTGAAATCAGTATGATTTGGAATCGAAAGAGTTTGTTTTAAAAACATTCATTTCAGCAAAGAAGGAGTTGAAATTACTGATATTTACTTAAAATGACACAACGAGCTTTAAAACCACAGGGCACCTTGATTATCTTGTCATAGTTCACTTTTTGGACTCAAATCTGATTTTTTAAAAAATATATTAATTTTATTTTTTATTTTTATTTTTAAAATATATTTTATTGATTTTTTACAGAGAGGAAGGGAGGGGATAGAAAGTTAGAAACATTGATGAGAGAGAAACATCGATCAGCTTCCTCCTGCACACCTCCCACTGGAGATGTGCCTGCAACTAAGGTACATGCCCTTGGCTGGAATCGGGCCCCGGACCCTTCAGTCCGCAGGCCAATGCTCTATCCACTGAGCCAAACCGGTTAGGGCAAAAAAAAATTAATTTTAAAGCAATTGTTTTTCTCTGTGCTTAAGCAGTTTTCTATCTGTCAGGTGGCAAATGGGCTGGTGCTTTTCAAAACACCTTTTTATTTCACATTACCAAAGCTATACATATTCATTGATGAAAATATATCCTATATAATGAAACCCTAATATGAAAATCGACCAAATGGCAGAATGACCGCTGAATGACTGGTTGTTACAAAGTGCACTGACTACCAGGGGGCAGACGCTCAAAACAGGAGCTGTCCCCTGGTGGTCAGTGTGTGCCCACAGGGGGAGGGTCGCTCAGCCAGAAGCTGGACTCATAGTTGGTGGTGGCAGGAGCCTCTCCCACCTGGATGAGTCTGGTGCTTGGGAATCTGTGTCCCCAGTTTTCCCTCTGACCTAAAGGCTGCCACTCAAAGGGTGAGGCAGAAAATGTCAGTGGGACCAGCTCCCTCTTCCCAGCATCTTGGAAACTTGCTGTCACTATGGTGATGGCAAGGTGATGGCCAGGTGGTGTAATGCGTGGCTTCATGCTGTGACTACCTCTTTCTTTGCTTGCATCCCAGCTATAGGTACTGCCTCTGGGGTTGGTCCCTGCTCTAGGGGAACCCCCAGTTTGGGGGGATGATGGATAATGGAATTGAGGACTTCATTTCACCTAAGTTTTTCTTGGATTTTAAGTAAGGAGTGAGGGGTCCTGGACTGTGAGAGTCTTGGACTGTGAGAGCCCTGGACTGTGAGAGCCCTGGACTGCAGAAGGGAGATCCAGGGGGATTAGGCCTAAGCTGGCAGTCATACATCCCCTGAGGGGGTCCAGACTGTGAGAGGATGCAGGCCAGGCTGAGGGACCACGGCCCCAGGTGCACAAATTTCATGCACTAGGCCTCTAGTAAATAACAAATATAAAGATCTCAAAGAAAAACAATCACCCATAATCTCACAGTGCTGCTCATGAAAAACCTGCTCATTTTGTGGCATTTTCTTCCCACCTCATACACACTCATATACATATATACAAACATACATACACACACACAAACATATATACAAACCCACATAGACACACACACACCACACAAATACAGGCATACCTACAAGTAAGCACACCTATATGCAATAACAGGATTGTCCTGAGCACACTGCTTTGTAATATTCTTGTTGTACCTTAGCTGTATGTTATAAACATATATTTAGGTATTCTTAGTTAACATTTTTTTTAAATCCTCACTTGAGGATATTTTTTTTTTCATTGATTCAAGAGAGAGAGAGGACTGGAGAGGGAGAGAGAGAAATATTGATGTGAGAGAAAAACACTGATAGGTTGCCTCCCGTACTCATGCCAATCAGGAATTGAATCTGCAACCTAGGTATTTACCTTGACTGGGAATTGAACCCATGACCCTTCGGTGTACCAGATGACGCTCTAAACAACTGAGTCACACTGGCCAGGGCTTTTAGTTAACATCTTTTAAACAGCTGCATTGTTGGATATTTGAATTGTTTCTAATTCTTTGCTATCATCACTGCTTTAGTGTACATTTTTGTGGTATGTTCCTTGACTATTTCCCATAAATAAAGCAAAGGAAATGTGCATTTTAAAGAGTTTTAAAAATTCATATAAACAAACACCCCTCTGGACAAGTTGTCCTAATGCACACTTTTTCAAGCCAAATGTGAGGCCACTGGATCCCCTCCAACACACCCAGAACCACCATCAATACTGGGTATGCCAGTATTTTTAAATATATTTGGTTAACGGGCTAAAGCATGCATGGATACATTAAGATATGATTCTGTTTCAACAGTCTAGAACACAATATTAGAACACCATCCATATACAAAGCAGGAGTGTGCATCTGTCTTGCTTCCTGATGTTTAAAACTGGGTCTCCATCCTACTTCTCACTGGACCACACTGTATGAGCAGCAGGGATGCTGGGCAAATTGCAAATGTGTTTACACAACAAAGATATAGACATGTTTGTGTATACACACACACATATATAAACATATCCAAATTTTGTTAAAATATGTTTATGTTAAAATATATATATATATATATATATATATATATATATATATATACTCAAAAACATACACCCCCTCATGACAAAAATTATAAATGAAAATGTTAGCCACAGTTTCTTTGAGAGATGGATTACAGATGGTTTTTATTTCTTCCTTTTACTTGCAACTCTTTCAAATTTTCTACAACGACCATCCATTACTTTTGAAAACACATAGACCCAAACGATAAATGTGATTTTTTTCTAAGCAAATGAAATTTTTCCTGGGGCTCTAGGTAACAGCTCAGCCCCTGCTTGTTTCTCCCTTCCTCCCACCCCACCTGGACTTAGTTGGGGGCTGTTATCAGAGTATCCTAGCCCTAGGACCAGCCTGCAACTAAACATTGGAAGCAAATCTCTGGGCCCCAATTTCTTCATCTTTTGAAGAAATTAGGAAGCATTAGGCTTCAACTTGAGTATCAACTCTGTTGGAGTGGGACTTGTGTTGAGAAAATTTTGGAAGCTTAGTTCAAAACTGAATCTGGAAAGTTGGAAAGACTTCTGTGATAGATGTCTGCCATGGGAAGAAATGCAATGTTTGACTACTGATGTCTGTCATGGAAATGAGAACCGAAATCCTCCCATCTAGGGCAAAACAGTTGACATGCGTGGACCAGGTGTTTCTAATATCCATCCCCACTCTTAAATTCTGCTTTCTTTGCTTCCTCACTCATCTTGCCTTTCCTATATTACTTTCTAAGTTCCTCACTTTTTAAAGAAAATCAGAAATTTAATTCGGTTCAATAAATCTTTGTTCTAGGAGATGCAAAGGTAAGTAGAATTTGGTTCCCGTTCTGGGGTAACCTATGTTTCTCTTGGACTTTAAAGGAGACTCAGTAATGGCTTAGTGATGGCTAAGGAGTTCTCCCCAAGGCAAGGATCATTAGGGAGACCTACTGGGGAAAGAAGGAGGGAAAGGTAAACTCTGCAGACAGGGATATAAAAGGAATAAGAAAAATGAGAGGCCTGTAGGTTACACACCCTGATCCCAGGGTGGCAGAGGCCAGAAGTGTGCTCTGGTCATGCTCTCCAGGGCCAGGACAGTAGAACCTTGTGATATCATGTCCTCCTCTGAAAAGCGAGAAAGGGTCTGAAGTAGATGATCCTGAGGCTTTATCCAGTTCAGATACCTTTATTCTGGGAGATAATAAGTTTGAAAAGTAGGTGACTGGCTGGCTGCTAGGAGGGAGGAGAAAGAAGACATCTATTGAGGGAATAATGTTCAGGAGGGTTTGGAGAAGGAACAGAGCGGTCGGATGACACTTAAGGAAACAAGGGCTCTCAGGACAGAAGTGAGCCTGGGTGCTTGGGACTCTGTGTCCCCAGTTTTCCCTCTGGCCTAGAGACTGCCACTCAAAGGGTGAGGCAGAAAATGGCAGTAGGACCAGCTCTCTCTTCCAGCATCTTGAGAACATGCTGTCGCCATGGTGATGGCTAGGTGGTGTACTTTACGGCTTCATGCTGTGACTACCTCTTTCTTTGCTCTCATCCCAGCTATAGGCACTGCCTCTGGGGTTGTAAAAAGGGGCCCGAGTATGGAATTTCTGTGCCTTTTGACTCACCCTAGGAATAAATCTCTTCCTCTCCTGCCATGGCTTCTAACTTCCAAGCCACTCTCTCAGACTCTTTAGGAGTTCTGAGGTGCCTAGGTCCTACTTCTCGAGGGAGGCAGGGAACAAGAATCTAAACTCAAAACCAACTCAGTAAGAACAGAATGAAGTTTGGTGTGTCCCTTGGCTCTGACTTTGACAGTAGTAGCAAGAGATGTTTTATGGAAGAGACACTGTGGTCACCGGTGAAGTCAGCTTCTAAAGGTTAGGGCTGTGAGCCTCTTTGACTTGCCCCTTAATAACTCATTCTGGCTCTATCATTCTTGGGCACTCCTCTAGGCCCTTCTGGAACTTATTTATTCTTCTTTCAGCCTTTATTGGATTCCAAACGATGGAGGCAAGCCCTGAGACTTCTGGTTGCGTCCTGGCCCAACCATGAGCTGTGAACTGCCATCTCAAAGTAATGTGTTCTGCAGGAAATTGTCTTTCCTTAGCTCTGCTTCTAAACAGCTATGACCCTGAGCAAAGCCCTTCAATCTCTCTGAGTCCAGGTTTCCCATTCTAGAAAACAAAAGCAGGAACATCTGAAGACCCCTAGCTCATGGGGTAGCTGTATTTTGTACCTTATTCATTGCATCTCCGGAGCCCAATATGATCCCTGTCACATTACAAAAAATTCAGTGAATAGCTCTCAAATGGAGTAGATAAAAGAAAAAAAAACACATTAGTGGTGATATGTCCCTACCAGTTGGAATTCTTGGTGGCAAATGATAGAAACCAACTCAAACAAAGAGTTTTCATCTCACATAACCAGGAGGTCTGCTGGCAGAGCTGGTTTCAGCCATGACTAGTTTCCAAGGGCTCCAGGAAGCCATGAGAGCACAAACCATTGGAGAAAAAAAAAAGAAGAAAAGAAAAGAAAAGAAAAAGTACTTGTTTGGAGCCCACACTTCTGCAGGGGTGGAAAGAGGCAAAGTTTCAGCATCAAAAGCATCTGGATTTCTCATCCCACCCTGCCCCTTCCAAGGTAGTTGACCTTGGGTGAGTCACTTTTTGTCTAAGTTCTGGCTTCTGATTCTCTAAAATGAGGATAACAGTATTTGCTTTGCATGGAGTGTTTGAAAGTTCAAAGGAGGTGAGAATGTGAATTGTGTCTACTAGCCTTAAGATGTAATTTCGATGCAAGATGGGCGGCATGTATATTGTTGGTCTAAGTAAGCATTAAAGCCTGATTTCCTTTGCAGGAACTCATGTTAGGAAGTATGTTCAGGACACCTCTGTATGTAAGTCTATTTCTGTGCTGATTTTGACCTAGTATTTATGGAGTACTTTACATGGATTATCGTATTTAATCCTCACTTAACTCTGTGTGGTAGGCACTGCTATTATTAGTTCCATTTGAAAGATGAGGAAACTAAGGCTTTATGCCTGCAAGTAAGTCTGCTGAGGAACACAACAGTAGGTCATGGAGTCAGGAGACTAAGACTCAAGTCTGACTAAGGATCCAGCATGTGTCATACCTGGGACTGTTACACCTCTTCTTGAGGGTCTCCTTGCCTGACATGGTATGTTAGTGGTGGATGGGACTCAGGGAATGTAGGGTCCCAATGTCCCATCTTACTGAGGCTCAGTGAGCCAGAAAACTTAGTCCCAGCTTTCTCATTTCCATTCTGCATCTGCCAGAGCTTCTAAGAAACCACAGAACGCAAACCAAAGGAGTGCATTGAAGAAGAGCTTACAGAATTGGGCTGGAGAAATTGGAGAACCAGGCTGGTGTCATGCCTGCAGGAGCAATGCCCAGCAGGACACCCCCTCCACCATTGCCCTTCATTAGGCATAGCAGTTGGTAGCACAAAAACTACCAGCACTGGACACCACCCCTCGCCTCTGGCCCATGGCACCCCCTTGCCCCTCTCCTCCCTATAATGCCATCTTTCTGCATATTCTACTCTTGTTGCTTTCTTATTTTGCTAACATGGGATTCAGGTACGTGTGATGGGTGGAGCGTATATCATGTGCCCATGAACCTAGCTGCAAGGGAGGCTGGAAAACAAGTGTCTGGCCATTTTAGCTTTTAGGGTGAGATGCATCAGTACCACCCATCAGTACTTATAAAGGTAGTGAGTATCCCAGACTTCAAAAGGAGATTTGAATATTTGATGGCCTAAACCAGTGTTCTTGAAACTCTGAATGAGAGCAAATGGAGTCTCAGGAAACCTTGGTCTGCTCCCCAAACCCTCACCCTAGGAGCCAAAAAGCAATTGCCTTCGGTTCCTTTCCCTGCTTCTGCGAGTTGGGACATGTGCCCTCCCCTGAGTCTGCGGAAGCCTGTAGTTGTCAGCTCCTCTCAGGCAAATTGCAGTTTCTGCATGGCAGCCTCTCTGTTGGGTCTGATTCATGGGCATATGGTGCTGAGTCACATTGTTGTAACATAAATAAAAATATTTTACATAGAAACTTAAGGGATGGCAGCTCTGGAGCCCCAAACTCCATCAGCAGCCTCAAGCTGTGAAGGGAAGGGTTTGGTGTCCAGACCGCCTATGGGAAGCTGGGCTAGGGAGGTCAGCTTGTGTAGGTCTTTCTCCTCCTGCTCTCCTCTTCCCCATCCCAGACCTAAGGCAACTGGGCGTGGCTTCCAAAGGAAAAGGCGGAGGCTCCCTGGGGTTGAGGCGTGTATTTGCTAGGATTCTGGGAGGGCCTAGCATGGAGAAAGCCACGCTGTGTCCAAGGATTGAGGGTTCTTCTGGCACATCAGCCGGTCTTTTGACTCTGCCGTGGCCCATGCCCAGGACTGACAAACTGTGACAGCTGAGCAAGTTTCCTGCGCCTTTAAAGGACACGAGCTTTTGGCCCATCTATTTTACACATTTTAAATAGATTCCTTTGTGGGGCATTTATGACACGTCAGAGGCCCCCCTCACCTGACATCTCATTTGCTTTGCATTGCAATGTTTCCTAGCATTGATTTAACAGTTAAACTAGAGCAATGGCTAGCACACAGTAGGCATGCAACTCCTCATCCAGTGCTCCTGCTGCTGACTCAGTATCGCTTTCCCCAATATTAGAGATGCTGCTGGCCTCCTGCCTTGTGGGGGGTAGCGGGCCAAGCCTCATTAGCCACAATACCTTTGCTTAAGTGCCAGCCTCTCATCCTAAACATGTCACATCGTTGGGATCTAATAGAATCCCCAGTCCCAATCTGGGAAACCACCCTCAGAACAGCCAGGTGACTGAGATGTCCCATCTTGTTCCCCAGGGTTTGATCAGCAGTGATTGTCATCTTCATTTTCTCCAGCTTCTCATTTTCAGGGATTATTTATGCGCACATCCTGCAAATGTGCTGTCCCCTGCCTTCCCAGGGCTGTGATGTGAATGACTGTCCCTCCCGCTCCCTCAGGCCCTGAGTTTTGGCTCTGTGATACCTCATTATTCCATTCTAAAGAGCCATCCACGAGGCAGGGCACCACGGATGCAATTAAATCTGCTTCTGTAGCAACACCACTCTTAAGCAAAATATATTGATCGCTGAAGCTTTGGACTCACTTTAATCAAGTAATCTAAACAGGGCTTAAGCTTCAAAAGCCCAGCCATGTGCCCGGCTTCAAAGCGCTTACTTACACGGAATTAATTTCTCCGGGATGTACTCATGCTCCTCGCAACCCCGTGGATTACAATGTTAGAGGTTGCAATCTGGGCTCTGATAATATCCCCAAAGCCCGGCCTCTATTGATTGTCATATGAAAAGGCACAAAGGGGAGTGGGGTGCAGGGGAGGCGAGAACAAAGGGATTGGGTTTGATTGAGTGAGACTGAAACATCACTGTCTACTGCTGGCTCCGCCCCGGTCCCCCAGGGCTAGTTTTGGGGATGGGGTTGGGGAGGGGCAGAGGCACTGGAGTAACAGGTGCTCCAACTGTGATTCTGAGTGGAAGTCGCCAAAGGGGTGTGGGTGTGTGTGTGTGTATGTGGGTGGGTGGCAGGGACATTGGACATCAACTGTTCTGGGGGCCAAGCTGCCCATCACCCTCCTGCCAGATGATAGATACCCCTTCCTACCAATTTAGTCAGGGGACTGCTTCTCCTTGATCCCACTCCTGGCTTTGAGGGGGGCTCCACCCCTTCCCCGCCCCTGGATCTGGAGCCTGAGACCTTGTCTTCCATTTATTGAGAACTTGCTATGTGCCAGGCATTATTGTGGGTCAGGGGGAAGCAGCAGAGAACAGGATAGAGGAGTCCTTGGCCTCCTGGAATTCACCTTCCCCTGGGTGCGCTGGATGAAGAGCAGCATAGTGTCTTTCTCCCTTACTTCTTTGATGATGGAGAAAATAAGGCAGGAGCCAGGAATAGGGAGTGTGTAGGGGTGTGTGTGGGTGGTGGTGTCAGTGTGAGTCCAGTTTTAAAATCGGTGGTCCTCTCTGGCAAGGTGACATTTGAGCAGACCTGAAGGCGGTGTGGGAGGGAGACACCCGAGACTTCCAGCAGAGGGAAGGGCATGTGCAAAGGCCCTGAGGTAGAGCACATCTGATGTGTCTGAGGGGCAACCAGGAGGCCAATGTGGCCGGGACAGAGCAGGCAGGAGGAAAAGTATGGCATGAAGTCAGAGGTGAGACAAGGGCCAGATGGAGGCCAATGTCAACCGTGTACTTACTTTTCGTGGCCACAGTGGTCGGTTCAGGGACGGACCAGTGACATAAACCATGAAGGACTGGGGCTGAGTCGTCAGCAGCTACCTCAGCACCACATGGAGCCTGAGGATGAAGCCGACATGGAGGAGAGTGAAGCCCAGAGATGGGTGACGTTGTTTGAGTTTCTGGAAATGCCCCAAGACTTGGCTTTTTAAAATGTATGGGAGCCAATAAATCTTCTTTTTTGCCTAAACCATCTTGAATTGTCTTTCTAAGTAAATCTCACAGCCTTAAGAATCCTACCTCTTGAAACTAACGTCAGAGGAAGAGCATCCATTTCTCTCTGCATCACGCTGAGGGCGTGGTCTGGCTCTCCTCTCTCCTTAGCCGTAGGAGGTCCTCTGTGACCCCTTCCATGGGAGTAAGAGAGGACACCCTCTACCCACAAGGCCTTGCCCTTCTCCCCTCCTTTCCCCCTCTCTGCCTGGAGAAAGCACTGGGCTAGCAAAGATTGGGGTGGCAGAACCCTGAGCTCTTTCCAATTCCATTTTACCTCTTCCCACTTCAGTCCTCCCCCTCCAACTGTTTGATGCTGTTGGCCCTTTCTACCTACCTGAAGTCGAGGAGAGGTGATTAGCATTAATTAAGGAGCTAAAATGTGCCAGAACTTACATATGTTGAGTTTTTACATGTTATCATATTTTTGAATTTTTTTTTCATGTCTAAGCGCTCAATATTCACCTAACATGACCATGATGGCGTTTGGGTCAGCATCCAGTTCTCATGGTTGGTGCCCATGCCACCCACATAGGTTATAAAGGTTTTTAGACAGGATCTGTGTATGGCCACAGGCAATCATGGTTTCTCCAATCTCTCTAGAGTTTTGTGGGGAGTGAAGGTGGTGGCTTATCGTTTCCCATCCTCCTCTGAGTTACTAACCACATGGCCCAGGTGCGAACCCACCATATTATTAACAACACATATTATTAACACAAGGGGTGTGTGTGTGTGTGTATGTGTGTGTGTGTAAAAGACTTTTTAGTCTGAAGGTTAGGGTGATGGAGGGGGGTGACATCACAGTATCAGGTAAGAAACCCAGCATTATGTGTCCCCCTGCATGTACTTATTTAGCCATTTTCAACAAGAAGACTCTTTCCCTTGAGCCTTTCTCATCCCAGCCATGTTGCTCAGCCCTCCCTCTTCCTCCAAACCTCCAACTCCTCATTTTTCCAGGTTCCTCCCCCTTTGTCCCTTTCTCCTCATCCTTTCTCTTCCTTTTCCAACTCAATCCCCAGTCACTTTTGCAAAGAAGAGTAACTAGTTCTCTGCCCTTACTGAGCTCTGGCCGTATCCAAAGGCTCGTCAGCCAAGTCTGTGTATCAGTGGGTCAGCCTCTCTGGGTCCCCCTTTGGAGCAGCACAGAGGAAGCAGCTTGGCTTTGCACTTTGTGTCCATCTCCCAGCCACTGTGATCCCCGATGGGAAGGTGTGGATTCGTGATCCATTTCCCAATGTTAGTTATGAATGAGTCTAAAACCTGCAAAAGGGCAGAAGAGGCTACCACAGCCAGCCTCAGGAGCTAATTCTCTTTATTATACCCATTTGAATGATGAAGAAGTGGATGCTGTGTGAAGTTAGGTGGATAAGTGACTTGCTCATTCTTGCACAGCCTAGTACCCAATAGAAAGGGGATTTAATCCAGGTGTGACCATGGCACATCAATGCCATTTCCACCACAGCATCATGAATGCAATAAAAATTGCATATTAGATATCCCTAGATCCATCCACACACATTCATGGAGTGTTTCCTATGTGAAAGCACCAGGCTGGGAAGGTTGTTGATAGATGAAAAATAGGTGGTCCCCTCACAATAGGAATTCTTCATCTCACAGGGAGATAGGCCAGATGGCACACGTTAAGGAATTTCAAGGAAAACAGGATAAAATACTCAAAAAGCCTCTTTACCTGTCTAATAAAGAAGCAGGATAGCAGTGATTGTGAGGTTAATCATGAACCCCTTGTCAGATACTTGCTCTGTGCCTGTTTCTTTTTCAGCTGTAAAATCAAGATGATATTAGTCCCTCTCTTATAGACTTAGAAGGTTAAGTGGATAAATCCATGCAATATATTTAGAACAGTGCCTGGTACATAGCAAGCAATAAATGTTAGCTATTGTTATTAAATAGTGTATGGTGATGTGTTTGGAAATGGCCAGTTATGTTCCTTGATAAATATCACTGTCCCTCGTTGACAGGGGAGGAAATGGGAGCACAGAAGTGACCTTCTCCATGTTACGGAGCCATTTTTGGCAGAGGCAGGAATAGAATGCTGGTCTTTGGATGCTGGTCAGATAGTGGTCCCATAAGTCCCACCTGAGCATTGAGAGTGCAGGACAGACTGCTAGGCAAGTTTGTGGAAAAGGAGGCACTGATTTGGGATGGAGTAGATTTTATTCAGAAATGGATGCTAGGGAAGGGTGCTGTGACTAAAACAACTAGTTGCCCACCAGAATCCACACGCTGCCCAGGTTGGGAACTACATTTCCCATCTTGCCCTGCGGTTAGGGGTGGCGCCATGTAGAAAAGTTCTCCCCAATGTCATGTGAGTAGAAGAAAGTGATCTCCTTCCAGGCTGGCACCTCAAGACAAAGGGTGTGCCTCTTCCAGTCCCTTTCCTCTTTCTTTGACAGTGGCAGAACTGACCAGACAGAGCCGTGGGCTATGAGGCCACTGCCTTCTTAAACTGCCTGCACTGAAGAACTGGATTTCCATTCCCCATCCCTCCAATCCATCATCAACCCAACTTCTGTTCTACAACCTCTTCAATTAGATGAGTCCACTACTCATACACCAGGACGTCATGGAAACGCTAAACTGCAGTGTTTCTGCAAGTTTACTCTCAATGTCAGGACTCAGTTCCTAATACTGTTTCTAGTTGGGTCATGGGCTGGACCTGCCTGCAGTCCACACTTACAGGAACACAGCCCTGGGATGCAGAGGAGAGAGGAAAGGTACCGGGTTCCTGATGGCATGGAACAGAGAGGCAATTAAAAAATCCATTTTCTGCAGCCACTGCATTTTATGATTGCTTCCTCAGGGAGGTGTGCTTCCCCCTAAAAAGATGGGTCATGCCACGTACTAAAGAGAAAAGTGGGCTTTCAAACCAGATAAGATGGTCCCGCGACAACCCGTGCTGTCCATGTGTCGGCTCCACTTGCTGGGACAGCGCCACACTCCCTGGGACACTCCTGAGCACCCGACGGTGCCCATAGACTGAGGGATGGTACAAGGGTCACTGGTCTCCACCAGCAGCTCCTGTGCCAGATGCTGTGTAACCTGTACGTCCTTGGTACACTGCAGAGTAACTGGGACCCAAGTGTGCCGTGTTCTGAGGCTCCAGTGAAACCACTGGTGTTGAAGTGCTTTGAAAACAGGATGAGAAGCAACTTTTATTTTTATTTATTTATTTATTTTTAATTTTTTAAATCTTTATTGTTCAGATTATTACAGTTGTTCCTCGTTTTTCCCCCCCATAGCTCCCCTCCTCCCAGTTCCCACCCCATCCTCTGTCCTAATCCTCCCCCTGCTGTTCTCATCCATAAGTATACGATTA
>PVJC01039531.1:0-16218 GCA_004026665.1 Murina feae | reverse complement strand
TCCGAGCCTCAGATGCAGCTGGGGGCAGGTCCCCAGTGGCGACACACACACATACACACACACACACAAAAGGCGCCTGGCAGACTGGGGCCATCATAGGACATCCACTGAGGGGTCCCAGACTGTGAGAGGGCACAGGCCGGGCTGAGGGACTCCCTCCACCCCGAGTGCACAAATTTTTGTGCACCGGGCCCCTAGTGTTCTTATAAAGACAGACACCAAAGAACCTGCTCCTTCCCATACCTGCACACAGAAAGGTCTTCTGCGAGCCAGAAGAGAGCTCTCACCAGAAACCACATCGGCTAGCACTTTGATCTTAACCTTCCCAGCCTCCCAAACTATGAGGAAAAAATCTGTTGTATAAGCCACCCGATGTGTGATATTTTCCCCCACCTTTCCCCCCTTTATTGATTAAGATATTACAAATGTGACCTTATCCCCCCAATGTCCTCTCATTCCCCCACTCCTGCCCTCACCCTCACCCTGATGTGCGGGATTTTGTTATGGCAGCTCAAGCTTACTAATACAAACATCTCCAACAAAACAAAAAGAAAAATAGCAATATGGAGGAAACTGAAGCTATGAAGGGGAAAATATTTAAAAACACTATTAGAGAAATGAAAACACATATCCACACATGAACTTGTACAGTCATGTGTCACTTAACAATGAGAATAGATTCTGAGAAATACACAGGCGATTTCATCATTGTGAAATCTAGATGATATAGCCTAACTACATACCTAGGCTATATAGCATGTAGTGTATATCATCGCTGCATATACTATTTCTAAAAAAAAAACCTAAATGTAAGCTTACATACAACCCAAGAACTGTACTCCTAGGCACCTATCCCAGAGAAATGAAAATTAACATCACACAAAGAACTGTACCCAAAAGTTCATATCTTTATTTGTAATACCCAAAGCTGAAAGCAGCCAAATATCCCACAATAGCTGAATGGTTAAATAAACTGTTATACATCCAAACCACAGAATACTAATAAGCAATAAAAAGCAATGATATTGCTACAAGCAACAACTTGGATGCATCTTAAGGACATTATTCTAGTGGGGAAAAGCCAATCTCAAAAGGTCACATACTACTTGATTCCAATTGTGCAATATTCTTAAAATTACAAATTGAAGAAATGGAGAACACATTAGTGGTTGACAGGAGGGAAGAAAGAGGATGTGACTAGGAAGGGGTAGTATAAGGGAGATATTGTAGTGATGGGATAGTTCTGTATCTTGATTGCAAAATCTACACATGTGCAAATCTTGATTACTAGTATATTAAATCTACACGTGATAAAAAGACCTAGAACTATACACACATAGTACAAATGCCAATTTTCTGGTTTGATATTGTACTATATTGATGTAAAATATAATCATTGGGGGAAATGGATGAAGGACATATGGGATTACTTTGTACTATGTTTGCAAATTCCTGTGAATCTGTATTTATATCAAAACAAGAGTTTTTAAAAAGGATATCAGAGTCCAGAACAGAGCTCTTAAGGATTAAAAACATTATGGCAGAAATTAAAAACTCAATAAAAAGATTGGAAGGTAAAGTTAAACAAATCTCCCAGAGAGAGCAAAAAGACAAAGATGTGGTAGCCAAAGAACATATATGCACAGCTAATGGACAAAGACAACAGTATGGTGAAGGCTAGGGTGGGAAGGGTGGGGTGGTGGTGGGCAAAGAGGGGGAAAATAGGCAGGGGGGGGATCTGTAATGTCATTAACAACAAAGGAGATAAAAATTTTAAAAATCTGAGAACCAATCATATAGAAGCAACAACAAAATAATGAATTCAAGAAAGAGAGGATAGAGAAAATAGAAGTCAACAACAAAATAATTCACGAAAACTTAATGGAACTGAAAGACGCGCGTTTCTGGTACCTAACAATATGGGGGAAGGCAGAGCAAGGAATACCTTTGTGAAAGATCAGAACGCTGGGGACAAAGAGAAGATTCTACAAGTTTCCAGAGAGAAAAATCAAGTCCCATACAAAGGAACAGAATGGCTTTGGACTTCTCCACAGCAACACTGGATGCCAGAAGAACACTATGGAATGTTTTCAAAATGCTGATGGAGTCCAACCAACAACTCTATACTCAACCAGACCTTCAGGCAAGCACATGTGAAGGTAGAGTACTAACATTTTTAGATATGCCCAACATCTGAGGCATAAATAAAAAATATATATTTCTTATGCACTCTCAAGAAACTACAGGAAACCGCGCTGCACTAAAACAAGAAAGGAAGTTGGACGTCTTCCTTTAGGACAAAATGTATAATCACACATCCCTGCTCCTCCCGCAACCCTCTTTCACCCACACTCCTGACCTCATTAGCCTGGCATCAGCACCAATGGGTAGCCCAAGCTGGGAACCTATCATCCATCACTCTCTCATTTCTCAAAACCAATGATGGGGTCTTGATGATTCTACCCCCTAAATATCCCTCTCAATTCTGTCCCTCATGCTGTGGCCTTGCTTTAGGTCTATAACATCAAAATCACCCAACCCATTTCCCTATGCCCAGACTTGGGCTCCTCAGATCCATTCTCCACTCGGCGTCCCAACCACGGGCCTAACGGTGCAAATCAGATCACATCACTCTGTACTTTAAAAGCTTCCTGGATTCTGGCCGGCAGACGAGATAAACATACGGCAGTTGGACTGCCATTCTCCACACCTCCCTCCCCCACCTCCGCCGTCGAGGTCATACAGAATCCGTCCTGGCCCTCTCCTGCAGAGCCTAAGCTCAGCCTCACACCTCTTTCAACATAGCTCATAGGCATCCGCCGCGAGATGAAAGAAAATAAAAAATAGTATATAAAATACAAAAAATTGCAGCTCCTGGACAGTAAGAAAGGCCAGGAATTTTAGCAAGGCACCGGAAGGCCCTTCCAGACGTTCCTCGTGGGCTCTGCAGGGAAATGCCCGCTCGCCAGTTCCACACCTTCGGTGGAGCATCTGCGGTCCTCCTTCACCTGGCTCATCACCCGCCCACCGGCCACGCCGGGCCCTTCTCTCCCTGAGCGCAGCCCCATGCTCCCCTCGTGCTCTCTGATAACGTGCCGTTCCCTGACCACATTGCATTCCAATTCTGATGACAAGTCTCCCTCGCTTATTGCAGGACCAAGGCCGTGGCTTACTATCTTTGTGCGTCCAGCTCCTACTCCCAGGTTGGAGTCCAATAAACACAGGTTGAAATTAAATGAACACAAATGCAGCGGGGCAGTAGGGGCGAAACAGACCAGAAAGGAAAAGGGGGTGGAAAGAATGTCATAGCTTGCACCCTTTCCAGGCTGGATCTGCTTATGGCTGCTCCTTCTGCACCCACAATGAGAGGTGCAGCTGGGTGTGCTTATAGCTGCTCCTTCTGCACCCCACAATGAGAAGTGCAGCTGGATCTGCTTATGGCTGCTCCTTCTGCACCCCACAATGAGAAGTGCAGCTGGATCTGCTTATGGCTGCTCCTTCTGCACCCCACAATGAGGTGCAGCTGGATCTGCTTATGGCTGCTCCTTCTGCACCCCACAATGAGAGGTGCAGCTGAGTGTGCTTATGGCTGTTCCTTCTGCACCCCACAATGAGAAGTGCAGCTGGTTGTGCTTATGGCTGCTCCTCTGCACCCCACAATGAGAAGTGCAGCTGGGTGTGCTTATGGCTGCTCCTCTGCACCCCACAATGAGAGGTGCAGCTGGGTGTGCGTATAGCTGCTCCTCTGCACCCCACAATGAGAGGTGCAGCTGGGTCTGCTTATGGCTGATCCTCTGCCCCCCACAATGAGAAGTGCAGCTGCTCTGATGGCGCTCCTTCAGCACTCGGGTGCGGGCGTGCGTGACTCCTGTGTGTAACCTGCCGCTCCTAGACGGCAAGTCCTGTGAGGGAAGGGGCTGTCTTTCTTCATGCACTTTGCTCCTCTGGGCCACAAACCCGGCGTGCGGGCGGGATGGGCCCGATCTGGGGAGGAAGGCCTGGGCTCCGCGCCCCGGCCCGCCCCGCCCCTTTCCCCCTCCAGACCCCTCCTCACGCCGGCCGCTTCCCGCCTAGCGGGCGGCGGAAGTCGCCGGCCGCACGTCCCTGCCCACGTGGAGCCTTGACCGGTGCGCCCGCCCCTCCGCCTCTCCGATCCGGACCTGGCCCTCACCTCAGGATTCCCAATGTGCCTCCGGACAGACATATTTGCGCCAACCGACCACGTTCAGGGTTCTAGCCTCACCGGTTGCCTCTAACCCTAACTTCCTACCCCTACCATCTCCGCTCAGCCGCCTCCCTACAAACTCTTCTCCGATTGGCTTGCCTTTCCCGGCCAGCCAATGGAGGCCCCGTTTACTACCTCTTTGCAGGGTCTAGGCAGAAGAGTCTACTCCAATGGTTGCTAAGGGCAACGCTGGACGCCGGCTGCCAAGGCCTTTTGTGCTCTCGGCTGGGCCCCACCGGCTGGCGCGCTAGCGCGGGAAGAGGGGCGCGGGGGAGGGGCAGGCTCGCGCCTGCGCGGGGCCACTGCGCAGGGGCGGGGTGGGGGGCGAGGAGAAGGGGAGCGGGGCTGGAAAGTGGGGAGGGAGATGGTGGTCGTGGTGGTGGTGAGGGAAACAAGCGTTCTAGCAAATGTGGAAGAACAAGCACGGCTTAAGGCACACACACCACCACCCACCCCCTTTAAGGCCATTTCCAACATCTGGACGACTCCACCATAGGGAACAGATAAGGAACAGGATTGTTCAGCAGGGGTGGAAATCTGTAGCTTATTATTTTCAGGTTAAGTTAATATGCAAATTATGCAAAATATCGTGTAAATACAGTAATTAGTGTTGCTTTAAAAGCTTTTAGCTAGCTAGAGAACGGCAGCCTTAATTGCAAAGTACACACACCATTCTGTGATTCATGATTCATTTAACAAATATTTAATAAGCACCTTATGAGAAAAGCTGCAGAAGGTTTTGTGGAGGATGGGAGGACGACTAAAACCCAATCCCGTTGTCATGGAAACCATTGTGACTCCTGCCATCAGCCACCACCTGTTCTTATTCCAGATCTGAAAATTAAGTCCTAGCACCTTTATAAAACAATCACACACAGTTTGACTTGGCTCCACAATGTCCCACCAAATCCATCAAAATTATTGTTTCCTTTTACATGGGAGGAACAATACAGTAACTCTTTGTTCTTTGCTCTAAGTTGTTTTTTCAGGGACAGAAATGTTATTCTGAACTGTTCATATTCCTGGCTTTGTGAATATCAGCATCCATAGGAGCTATTTTAGGGTCCATGTAGATGACCCATTCAGCAGTATAGCCTCCATGCCCTGTCTTCCCAAATACTTCGGCGTGCCACCCTTAGGGCCACACCTTGAATCGTGTTATCACAGGTGGGTGACCCTGGCTACAGCTGTCTCTTGCCTTTTCAAGCTTCTTACTGAGTTTTGTCTGAACTTCTCTAGTGTTCTCCAGTCCCCCAACCTCTCCAAAAATCCCGGTTCCTCACCCCTTCACTAGCATAAGGAAGAGTTCAGGGCTGTAAAAAAAAAATAAAATTGGAAGAGGAGGATATTTATCCAGAACCTTTTGCATAGTAAGTAGAAACTTGTGGACACATTACCAAGAATGTAGGCTTATCCTTATCCAGTGCGCTGTAAAAGTAGGGTAGAATAAACAGGAGAAAGGAAAAAAAAGAGGAAGAGCATAAGGAACAAAACTAAGAGGTGGCGAGGAGCAGAAAAAAAATTTAGAGAGATTTGTTGGTAAAATTATTGTATCCATGAGAAGAGGTAAGGGATGCA
This sequence comes from Murina feae, assembly GCA_004026665.1. NCBI lineage: Eukaryota > Metazoa > Chordata > Mammalia > Chiroptera > Vespertilionidae > Murina > Murina feae. The sequence goes on along the minus strand of PVJC01039531.1, from coordinate 10,415 downwards.
AGGAATGGGATGGCTGTAATTTTTCTAACTTGGAGGATTGAATTAGATGAGTGATAGTTCATTAATCTAGTTCAAGAAAAATTGAACATACCTGGAGATTATAGAAATGTGGGTTCTTGGACCCAACTGTCAGAGATGCCGACTCTGTGTGTCTGCAGTGGGGTTTAGGAATCTGTAATTTAAATACACGTGGCCCCCCTCTCTCACTCCTTGGTTCTGATGCATAGAGTCTAAGGGCCATACCTTGAGAGACTGTGCTACAGAAAAACCTCCAATTTCCTTTACATTTTGCCTTGGAACCCTTGGAAAGCTTAAAGCTATAAATCAAAAGGCTTTTAGCTTCATGAGTTTCTTTTTAGGATCCCCTTTGGATTTGCTGCAGCAAAATTGCAGCAAAATTAAAGCAAGTTGCTTACCCCAAATATAAAAAACAGTAAATGGCACAAAGAGATGATTCATAGAAGAGATATTCAATAAACACGTGAAAGAAAGACAAAACCAAATAGCTAGATCCCATTTTTCAACTAACAAAGATTTTTTTTTGTTTTCTCTCTCTTTTTTTAATGATAATGCTCAGTGCCATGCTCATACATTGTTAATGTGAGTTAAAAGAAGTGAGACTATTCTGAAAAGTAATTTGAAAGTAAGTGTGGAGAAGCTCTCAAATCTTAATAGTCTGAGAATTCCTCCTAAGGAAATAATCTGAGAGATGCACAAAGATTACAGCCACAGATATTTACTGGAATTGATTTAAAAGGTTAAAAAATTGAAATAACCTAATTGATCATCAGTTTAAAATGATTAAAATAAGTGGTGGCATAGCCATAAAATGTAACATGATGGGATAATATTTAAAAGTATGTTTTAGAGAATAATTAAGGCAATGGAGAATTGTTCCTGATGGAAAGAGCTGGAAACAATTTTTAATTTAATATAACCTGATTTGTGAGGGGGGGGCGTGAAGCAGTACCCACAAAAATATTGTTTTGAAAATATTTAAAATGTAAATCATCTCTGGACTATGGATATTTGTTTTATTTTTTACTTTTTTGTGTATTTTGCAGATTTTTCTTAAGTGACTATGAATTACTTTTATACCTTAACAAAAACAACTATCCCCTAAGAAACCAAAAACCTCATTCTTATTTCAGTCTGAAAATTGTCTATGACATTTGTCTGGGCCCATTTAGACCTGAGCTGAATTCTATGTAATTCCACTATTTGAAGTGCAGTTCGCTGGTTCTTGGCAGTAAAAAGACTCTTCAAGCACTTGAGTAAGATCCTCGCAATCAGAGTTGTAATTGCTAAGAGGTTCGAGCTTTGTTTGTAAGAGAAAAAGTTCTGATTCTTTTCTTTAAAAGTTCCTGCTTCCACTGATTAATCTCATTTTTCGTGAAGTTAGAAGTGCTCTTGTGAACTTGCATTTGCGTGGCGTCTTCTTTTTAACCCTGTATGTGTGCCAGACGCTTTCAGTTTCTGCAGAGTTGGTGGGAGTCCCAGCTGGGTAGGTGAGGCTGGTTTACGGATAGCTAGGGCCTTCGACCGCTGTGATTGGCCAGTGAGCGTTTGCGGGCCAAGCAGCCTGGCCCTCTCCTGAGCCTAAAAACCTTTGGACCCTCTTCATCCTCTATCCATCTACTTCTCCGCGCACGCCATCCGATTAGCTCCTCATCCCCTCACGCTCAGCTCTGGCCTGGTTTCCTGGTCAGAGCTCAGGAGCTTCCCCTCAGGCCGGCCTCAAGGTAAAGCTTCTCAAAAATGGGCCTTGGCTCCCTGCCTCGCTTCGTTTTCCTTCATTTCCTAAATGACACAAACTCAGATGCTCAAGCAAACAATTCTACCCAATTCAGTCCAGTTCCGGGGTCCTTCCTCAGCACCCCAGACAGGGAAGAGCAGCTGAGGCAGTGAACCCACAGATCCACAGGCTCCCCCCTGTGATAAAGTCCCTGTGGTTCCGGTAATAATTTGGCGTCATTCTACCTGGTGGTTGAATGTGTCCAAGGGAGGAGTACACTAACCTCTCGCCTAAGCGGGAAGTCTGACCTTTTTCTGTCTCCCACTTAGGCTAAAGTTGAAGGACAAAGTCCTTCAACTTGAGCCCAAAGTCTCAACCATCCTGCAGCCCCTCCAGTATGTGCCCTTGACCGGGAATTGAACTTAGGACCTTTTGGTGTGTGTGTGTGTGTGTGTGTGTGTGTGTGTGTGTGTGTGTGTGTGTGGAGGGGAGGGGCTGATGCTCTAACCATTGTGAAACACAGGCCAGGGTATAAATATCTTTTTAAAATGATCATTATATAGACTTTTTCAGACAAACAAAAACTGAAGGAATTCATGGCCAATAAACTCATATTACACAAAATGGTAAAGTAAGTTTTTTGGCAGAAAGAGTATGATATTAGCAGGAGTTTTGACATATACAAATAAAGAGCAATGGAAATGATAAAATGAGGGCAAATATAAAAGACATTTTCTTTTGATTTTTATTCTCTTTAAAAGAAAATTTACTGTCTCAGTACAAATAAAATAATGTATCATGGAATTTATAACATGTAGAATTGAAACACATGACAATAATAACAAGCATTTAGGAGAGAAAATTAATTCTTAAACTATACATAAAGTGGGAAGTTATTTCAAGGTAGATTATAATAAATTTAGTATGTATATTATACTAGTAAATCTTAGAGCAACTACTTTAAAAAAATAGTCATAACTAATAAGCCAATAGTAAGGATAAAATGAGTTAATAAAAATACTCTGGCCCTCGAGTGTAGTGTCTGCTTCTAACCGCGGCTGTTTCTCTTTTCTTCTTGAGGCAACTCACATGCTGACTCCAACCAGGAAGCTTGTGTGTGTCCATTCGTGGCAGGGTCACCCCGTGGACCTTGCTGAGAGAACGGGAGGTTGGAGGGCACTTTTTGAAATTATTATTAGTCGTCACTCGAGGATAGGTGTCTATTGATTTTATACTTTTAAAAAAACATGTTTTTATGGATTTCAGAGAGAAGGAGAGAGAGGGAGAGAGAGAAACATCAGTGATGAGAGGGAGTCGTGCCCTGACGGGGGACCTTTGGGAGTATGGGAAGGTGCTCCCACCGACTGGGCTGGAGGGCACATTTAAAATGTTTTTTTGTTGTTGTTTTTTGTTTGTTTGTTTTGATATTAGGTTCTTCCCTGCCTTGGTCCAAAACGATTTTAAGTTTCTGTGCATAATAAATATTTGTAACTACTTCTCAAAAAAAAAAAAAAATACTCTGGCCCTAATGAATGTGGCTCAGTGGACAGAGCATTGGCCTGCAGACTGAAGGGTTCGATTCTGGTCAAGGGCATGTACCTTGGTTGCAGGAACATCCCCAGTAGGAGGTGTGCAGGAGGCAGCTGACTGATGTTTCTCTCTCATCGATGTTTCTAACTCTAACCCTCTCCCTTCCTCTCTGTAAAAAATGAATAAAATATTTTACAAAAAAAAAAAACCACACAAAAAAACACCTCTGTTATTCCAAAGAAGTCATTAAAAAAAAAAAAAGAATAAAGACTAAATAGGACAGGTAGAAAAGAATAGCCAGATGTTCAGATTAAACTAAACCATATCAATAGTTAAGTAAAAATGGTCTGAACCAGGGGCATAAATTATGGTTCTCAGCTCAAACCTAGCTTGCAGTCTGATTTTGTAAAATAAGTTTTATTGGAATCAAATCACATCAAACTAAGATACATCAAATCACATCAAACTAAGATAATGTTATATAACAATTATGTCTCAATTTTAGAAAATGAAGAATAAAAAGAAAAAAAACAAATAAGTGAAAAGCATCCAGTTGAGTTTCAATCAATTGAAAGAATTGTGAAAAATAATGAGATAGTTATTTTAAGCTAAAAAAAATGTTTTGTTGGAACATAGCACACCCATTGATTAATGCATTGGCTATGGCTTTTTTTCTGACTCCAATGGCAGAATTGAGCAGTTGCAACAGAGACTGGATGGCTTACAAAGCCTAAAATATTTATTATCTGTCCCTTTACAGAAAATGTTTGCCAACTTCTGGTGAAAACACCTCAGTTAAAAGGCAAAAGGAAGGGGAGGACATATGCAATACTCTCAACAATAATGATTTTAAAAGGGCAAAGATTGTTAGATTGGATGAAGAAAATCAACTATTTGTTATCTATAAGAAATATGCTTTAAATATAAAAATACTGATTGGTTAAACATAAATGAATGTAGAAAACTGCAAACACTGAAATAAAAAAAGCTTGACGAGAGAGAATGAAGTCTATTTGACAAATGGTGTTGGGAAAAGTAGATGTACACATACGAAATAATGAAGGTGAACCTTACACCATATAAAAAATGATCTCAAAGTAGATATGAAACCTAAATGTAAGAGCTAAAACTATAGAATTCTTACAAGAAACATAGGGGGAAATCTTCATGACACTGGAATTGGCTATTATTTTTCTTACAATTATCAAGGCAATTTATTGATAATATGATCTTTCAAGAAAAGCTCATTATCTAATGCAAATTAGAAAAAACAATTACAACATTCAAATCTCTCTACAATCCCAAAGAGCAGTAATTCTAATTCGTGTATTTATGCCTCATTTATTGCAGAGTTCTGTACTGGGTTCTCTCTCCATACAGTTTGTTGGCTTCCTTTCGATTATTTTATAAAACCTGGTGTTTTACATTTGCTTTTGCTCACAATCCTCTCAGCTGACCAAACACCATCTTAAAAAAATGTGTGTGCATTTCTTACTCAAGATCAGAACTAAGAGGAGAGATGACAAGTACCTTGACAACTAAGTATAAACATAAAATCTCCATGATTACATTATAAATCACTTTAATTTTAAGTCTAAGCTCCAACTTTTGATGCAGCCCCTGGGAAGGTTGGAGAGGAAGGAAACTAGGAAACTGAAATCATGTGGCTTGTATAAATAATACATGACGGTTTACATTTGGCAATTCATTATACCACTCCTCAGGGAATTGACCATTGGGTTCTAGTATACAGCAAACCGGCTGTCTGGAAACACGGGGCTGACCTGAGGTGAAAGGCCATTGCCAATGGCCGGGTTTATGGGGGTTGGAGGGCCTGGATAGAGGCACAAAGCTGTCTATGTTGCTGGAAAATCCCTGCCTGGTGTTGGGGAGACAGTAGGCAGAATTGCTGCCCAGGTTCAAAGGAAGAGTGCCTTGGTGTACAGTGTTGGGGGGAGGGGGGATGGCTGAGATCCAGGAACAGGGCTTCTGGGATCAGACACAGCTGCAGTGAAGGAGATAGTCAGCCATCAAGTTCCTCTGTAGGCCAACACAGAAAGTTCAGTGCAAAAGTTCAGTCACCAAGCCACCAAGAGTACCTACTGTCAGACCCAATGTTCATTTCCAACTGCATTTCTGAACATGTGACTATCTCCGCACCTGTGTGCAAGTTCATAACTTATTTATATACTTTCATGGCAAACTCACCCAGAATAGGAATTCAGAAGTCACATTAACAATGCTAACAAGTCAATTTGGGTAATGAATGTTATTAATCAACATAAGAATTAAGTGATGTAAGAGTTGCAGGTCTCAAATTTCTTGCATATATACTTTCAAAACATCTAAGTATGAGTGCAATAGTAAGGTTCCAAACACCTGGAATGCAGTCTTTTATAATCCAAAGTAATTTTGTCTTATTTATCCCATTCACCTCTATGCGCCAAATAAACAGTGACTTTATCCAAGCTTATCTTCCCTCAATTACCACTGCACTTAGTACCCATCCCAGAACTTCAGTCGCTTTCCCACTGGAGCACAGATGTAGAGGTAGCATTTTTAACTAAAGCAAAGCAAATCGCATTCCTTTCAAAGAAAGGTTGTTTGGTTTCATTGTTTTGCTTTCAAATACTAAAATAGGATCATATTACAACACGATTTATCTGGAGAGATTTAGGTATGTCCCAGAACAAACTGCGTTTCTGGAACGTGTCTGATACATTCAGGACAACCTGACATCATGTCATTAACATACAAACAGCAACAGTGTCATCACATCGCCCTTAGAATCAGCAGCAGGGAGAGCCACCGGGAGATACACTTAGACTCCTTTCCTCCAAACCTTGTGGAATAGTGGTGGGCTGGTGCCAGGTGTCCCACAGCTGGTATGTCGGCAAGGTGGGCAGGGCAGTGGAAGGGACCCCTTGCCACCCCCCCCATGAGGTGGTTGAAAGCCATCAGTTGATTGACCCTCAGTTTGCTTTCTGCATCTTCACAGCAGATGCTAAACCAGACCTGTACTCAGACCTCCGTGAGCTTCATACTCTGTGCCAGTTCTCTCCTGGTGCACATCTCAGGGTAGAGGGTGCTCTCAAAAGTGCGCTCCAATTCTTCAAGCTGTTCTGCTGTAAAGGTGGTTCGGCTCCTGCACTGGTTCCTCTTTAGTGGCAAACCGGGTTCAGAGTCAACGTCAGAGCCTTCACCCAACCCGGGTGCTGAGGCTTTAAGGAAGAAAAAGCAGAGCAGGCTGTCCTGAAGTTTGTAGACTTACAAAACTTGACTGTGTAAAAATATAATAATATGGCAGCCTTTTCAGAGCCTGCTGCCACTTCTCCAAAGAACCAGCCTGCAGTAAGTATGTCAACTAAAGAGACCTAAAGGAAATGGAAATGTGATCTAAACAGCCCTCTAGGAGTAGATATCCTGCTCGGTAATTATTTTTTTTTTAAAAAAAAATAAATCTTCATTGTTCAGATTATTACAGATGTTCCTTTTTTTAAAAAAAACCCATAGTTCCTTTCCACCTGGTTCCCTCCCCCCACCCCGTGCCCTTACCCCCACCACTGTCTTCATCCATACATGTAAGATTTTTGTCCAGTCTCTTCCCATACCCCTCACACCCCCTTACCCCTGAGAATTGTCAGTCCATTCCCTTTCTATGCCCTTACTTCTATTCTATTCACCAGTTTATTCTGTTCATCAGATATTTTTATTGATTTAATTGTTATATTCACTTCAGCTGATTTCTCAACAGAAACCATGCAGTCCAGAAGGGAGTGGCAAGAAACATTCAAAGTGATGAATAGCAAGAACCTACAACTAAGATTACTCTACCCAGCAAAGCTATCATGTAAAACTGATGGTCAGATAAAGAGCTTCACAGACAAGAAAAAGCTAAAGGAGTACATCACCACCAAACCAGGATTATTTGAAATGCTGAAGGGCATTCTTTAAGAAGAGGAAGAAGAAGAAAAGGTAAAGATAAAAATTATGAACAACAAAGTGACAACAAATACATACCTATCGGCAATTATTTCTTAAATGTAACACCCAAAGCTCAGGCAACAACAACAGAAATAGTAAATTGAACTTAAATCAAAATTAAAAAACATTTGTGTTTTGAAGGACATTATCAAGAGGGTGAAAAGATAACCTGCAGAATGAGAAAAAGTATTTGCAAATCATATATCTGACATGGAATTGCTATCCAGAATGTATAAAGAACTCCTAAAACTCAACAACAACAAAAACCCAATTCAAATAATTTGCAAAGCACTTGAAGAGTAATTTTTCTAAAGAAGATATACAAAGAAATGTTCATTAGAGAAATGCAAGTCAAAACTACAATGTGCCACCACTTCATACACAGTAGGATGGCTGTCATGTAAATACAGTAACAACAGCCAACAGAAACAGTGTTGGTGAAGACATGGAGAAATTGGAACCCTTGGCATTGCTGATAGGAATGTAAAGGGTGCCCATGCTATGAAAACAGTTAGTGGTTTCTCAAAAGCATAAACATAGAATTACCGTATATATATATATCCATGAGAATTGAAAACAGGGGCTCAAACAGATACTTATATACCAATATTCATAGCAGCATTATTTACACTAACTAAAATGTGGGAATAGCCCAAGTATTCATCAACTGATGAATGGATAAACAAAGTATGGTATATACATACTTAGAAACATTTATAATAGTAAACTTCATGTTATGTATATTTTACCACCATAAGAACAAAGCAAAAGCTAGACCGGCTATACTAATTTTAGACAAAGTAGACTTCAGAACTTTTCAGTGATTCTCCGTAGTCTTGTGGTCAAAGCCTAAGTTCTTTAGCAGGACACACAACACCTTTGACATTCTGTTCTCTGCCTACCACTTCAGCTCAGTCTCTTAACATCTCATTGCAAATGCTCTAGCCGTTCTGAAGTACAGAATGGCAAGCCATGTTGTCTCTTGCCTCTGAGTCTCTGTGCCTGTGAGGACAAGTAGTTTTCCCACTCTTTACCTGGCTGCCTTCTACTCACCCTTTGAGATAACGATGATAATCACCTCTTTCTGGGAGCCTTCCCTAGGTAACCCCTACTCCATTCCAGACTTGTGGAGGTGTTCTTTTAAATGTCTCCATGGCACCGTGTGTCCACCACACTGTACTGTGATGGGTGGTTTCTTTGCCTGCTTCCTTCACTGTCATGCTGAGTGTTTATATTCCTAGAGCCTAGTATGGTGCCTGCCATATGGTATGACACACAGTACATATTTGTCAAATGAGTCCAGGCCTGTGACAGTGCTCACAAAGGCACGAGGAAGACCAAAACAACAGAAATCTATCCCTTTATCACATTGGTCATTGCAACTTTTTTTTTTCCTGCTGTCTAGCATATCAGAACATAGGGTAGAATGATGAGGTATCCCCCAAACTAATAAATAAATATTATCCTGTGATTATGAAACCGGTTTAATCTACATAATAGATGTGATTAAATGTCTGCAAATGTCATCCTAAGCAACAGGATATAGCAGTGCCTGGAAATTTAATCAAGGCATGACGGAATGTGGAGGGAAGCTGTAACCAAATCAATGGCCCTAACAGCTGAAGAAAGAATATGTGAGCAGAAGGGGGAGGGGGAGTTAGTCTGTAGGGAGTGCTGAAAAGTGGAGCCAAGGAACAGACATTTGTCATTATGTCTCCAGCCCTGTCAAGGAAAAGAGTTTTTTGACCATTGACACAAATATGCAGTCCACCCTATATCCCTATGGGTGCCACAGAGCTCATCCAGTTCCCTCCCTTTGTTTCGATTTCATGCTCACAAACAACCTCTTGATTATAATTTGGCTTTCCATGTAGGTTTTCCAACAGGAGAGAATATGCTGACCAGTCAACATGAACATCTGGTCCATTTGGCAAGGGGTGTCCTTTTTGTATATGAATGCATGTGTGTTCTGGTTTATACATTAGTCAGTTCATACACCCCAGGGCCTGCTGAGGTGCTCAGTGTCCCAGCTCTCACCGAGCCTGCACGCAGTTCTGTTCCTCTTTGTTTGCACGTCCCTCAGCAGGGGCTGAGGACAAAGTATCACGAGTCAGCCATAGCTCCTCCAGGTCTGAGTCCATCCTGCAGAGGAAAGGGCCTTGGACTCACCGTTGATGCTGTTGTGCGGGTCTTTCCCGAGGATGTACCATCCTTTTCAGAAACCGGGCCTCTGCTATGGATACAGTTCTCATATTCCCACACCCTGCTGATTCCTTGCTGATGTGTTTATTTACTTCATTCAGTAACCATGTCCAAACGACACCGATTAGGAACAACACTCTCGGAGAATGAGGTGGGAGTTAAGATGAGTCTGGCAAGGCTTCAGTTTCAAGTAGAATAGAAGAAGGAGGAGACCAGCCTCTACCTGGCTGAGTTAGACTTTTAAATGGTTGTTTAGACAAATTTCCGTAGGCCCTAAGACCTCAACTAATGATTTGTGTAGTCCTAGGAGTATTCTATGGGGTGTTTTGGTCTTAATAGGCTGTTTTGAGTTCAGGGGCTAAGTTAATGGGAATGGATCAATGCTGGGCTGGAGAAAAGCCTTGAATTCATTTTCAATTGGAAATGGAGAGCTATAGAAAATACAGGGAAAGAAGATGAGGTTGGTGAACCCTACTTTAATTTAAAAAGCAAAACAAAAAACCAACCCCGAAAATTTGTAATTAAATAAAAGGAATTAAGCTTTTTATCCTTCCTTTCTAGTAGGAACTGTATTTCACGGTAAGCCAATAGCCCTAGCTGATGAGGAAAAGCTCTGCCGGAAGGCCTGCAAATAAATGTAGAAAGAATCATACAACGAGGAAAACAATCATTTGGAAACTAATGAAAATATTTCTGCAGACAAGGTGCTTCAGTTTGTTAAAAGCTGTTTGCTGAGTGATTGTTGGGGAGCTGATACTTGCAGAGTGTTAAAACAACACATCACGGAGAGCTTTCCAGGGGCCAGCTGCAAAACGGACTCGGGGCCAGGCTGGTATGTCTCATATCCTGGGATCAATCACAGTGTTGCTAAGAGAGAGTCAACCAGATGTTATGTGTCCTCTGGTGTGACCCAGGATAGTGTGTACAGGAAAGCCTACAATATGCTCTAGTCAAATATACTTAA